>JAFISB010000319.1:0-27869 GCA_022560015.1 Diplodia mutila | reverse complement strand
CCGAACTAAAATGCTTCAGGCAGATTCAAAAGCGTTCGCACAAGAGAGCAGCTAGCGCGTTGAAGCCGTATACGAGTCATGGCGTACAGGGCACAAACACATATCAACGTTATGCTATCGCGCTAAACAACACAACATCAACTGCATTCTTTTACAACCATGGTAAAGCATTCTTTTTGCTATAGAATATATGCTGCACTACCATGATGTTGCAATATAAGCTGTTTTGGTACTGGTAGATAGCTTAGTCATTTGCATTGGGTATAAAGGCACCTTCGGGTGACCCTCCCCTCTGCTCCTCATGCCACTCCTTAGTAGGAGTCCAATACGATCATTGTTCATCGTTCAATTCAACATATCGTTGACTATAAAGACCCTTATTAATAGCAGCAGTACGGCGTAGGAGAGAAGTTGATTTGCCGTTCGCAGCGGCGGCTATATTGAGCGAGGGGTGGGGTAGCTGTAGGTGGTTACTGGGCGCCTAAGTACTAAGCAAATGAGTATCCACACCTTGACGATCAACCGTAGGTAGTTTTCCTGGTGGGTGATATTTGGTAGGGGAAATCCGCGTTTTCCAACGCGACGCGGCACAGCAGCCCCGCACTACGCGCTTACGTGGCATCGCGATTCTCATCTTACGCCCTCGTCGGTGCAGTCCCAACCCTTCACCATCCACCAGTCTCCAGCGACAACACAGTCACCCCGGCCCGCTTCAGCAAAGATGAACATACGCCGGTCTGCGCGGATAGCAAATAATCCTCGCGTCTCATACCACGATGCAGAGGCGGAGGTCTTAGATCTGGCAAACGATGACGAGGATAGGGAAGAACACGGAAATAATGACGGCGATGGTGGCTTCTTATCCAACCAGGGAACCAAGGTACGAGCCGCTTTTCTGAGCAAAAGGATCTTACCCCGACTCCACCATGGTCGTTCGCATCCAAAACCCAGAAATCCTCACATGTTCTCACTACTAACATTCCACTTTACATGCAAGCGCAAAAGAGTAGCTACGGTGTCGGCAAGGCAGAAAAGACGCAAGACCACCAAGCCCGACATTTTTCGATGGTCAGACCTGTCCGGTGAGATCAAAAACATGATCTATGAGTACGCCCTCATCGAAGAGAAACCTTTCACGATCGAGGCTCCGCCCTACTCGAAGACGCGAAGACACTTTGTTCGTCGCCGGCGTTACGTCCACTATCATCCACTGGCTCTAAGCCTTCTCCTTGTGAATAAGCAAATGCACGCAGAGGCCGCACCGATCTTCTTCTCGCGCAACAAGTTTAGGATCTATAGCTGGCGAGCCGTATACTTTTTCCTACGCCCTCTCCGACCTCAGACAAAGGAATGCATCGAGTCCATAGAAGTATACGGTTGGGAAGCTTCCGGGGCATCCTACCAGCCTGAATGGAGCCTTGTGGTCTTCGACGCTCTGGTTGGCTTGACAAGTCTCCAGTCGCTGAAAATCACCTTCCGGAAGGAGATGAAGGAATTGTACCAGTACGCCTACAACTGGTTGGAAGCTATTGGCAAAGCTCGGGGCGATAAGTATGCAGGGCTTCAGGTACTTGACGGCCTCTTTCCCGACCAGATCACGACACTCAAAGGATTGATTGGATGAGACTGTCCATCATATCGGCCTTCACTTGATCAAACTTGTCTTCAGCGAGCAGGAGCAAGCTGAGGAGTGAAGCGATGCGGTCTGAGAAACTAGGTAGTTTATGAAATTGGCACATAGTTTTTCCTTGTTCCTAAACATTCAATTTATCTTTGCGAGCACACTAGTCAAGCCGTAAGACCGTGAAGTGGAGCCGGAGTTGATCGATGACCCTGGGGCTTTTAGCGCCAACTTTTGCGCTGACCGTCCGCAGCACAGCCCCACGAGCATGCGCCTGGTAGCTTATGGTAATCGCGCGCGCTTATCAAGAATGGAAGGAGTGTAGCTGTCTGCTTCCTGGATTTGAACTGTCGTGTACCTGGATGCCAGTCAAAACCAATCTATTTAAAGCCACCTGCGAACCAACTACGGTGCTTCCAGCCTATCGCCAGCATGACTAGATCTTTTTGCCAGAATCCCGCACTTCACGCCAAACTCGAATGTATGAGCCTTCCGCTGATGCCTCTCTACCGTGTCCCGACCGGGACGCCACACCCACATTTTCCAAAGTCAATCTTGGACTTTTGGCTTCTCAATGAGTCGGATATGGACAGCATAGCGCACTACTACTCACAGGCTGCGCCGGACCAGTACAAACTCTCTTACCCGGTACGCATGCAATGGGACGGGGAGTCATTCGCCCGCATGAACGAAACGGAAAGGTTACACGTGAAACGTAGGAAGTTAGGATGGTTCATCGGGCTATGGAGGAAGTAATAGAAGACGGCGAATCAATTAAAGATTACCATACGATTGCTAGCATCGTAACTATCACTAGTAAAAGACGTAGTAGCCAGAATAGCGAGGCAGACGTGTGAATAGAGATGGCATGTAGGTGGTTATTAGCCCAACCTTCGACGCATTCCTAATAAAAAAAAATGAGCTCAGTCACCTCCCTTATCTATCATTTAGTAAGTCTATTTGCCTAGTCATTTATTCTGAGACGTCTTAGACTTAACACCAAGCCACCTTGGTAAGTAAGAACAACCAATGCACTCAATCATTGATTTTGGCAATGCACCCATCAATTCTAAACTGGACCTTCTGAAAAAAAAATCCGCGAACGTGATCTACAGAAGACGTTCGTGCCGCACCGGAGAGAGCGCTCATCACCCCGCTCATCCGTTCTCTGCGACCGTCACCGGCGCGGTAGGCGTAGCTATGATTATAATGGAGTAGTCGGAGCGGCCGAAAAAACGTAATTTTCGTGCAGCAGCTAAGGTGGGGCTTTCTTCGGAGCGTTGTCCCGGGGGGGAGGGGGGGTGGGTTGACGCATCCGCGAACGGGAGAGCAAATCACAAAACTCTGGAGAGGCGCGAACTTGGCCCGGGTTGCGTGAGCTGCATGAGTTTCCGTTTTTATTCTTTGCGCCTGCCCAATTTACATTGGGCTGCAGGAAGGGCGCGTCCACACCGGGCTGGCAGTTCAGGTGCTTGTACGGCTGGACACAGTCCGAGAGACGTGCAGGACCAGTTGGCCAGGAACCCTGCGCCTCAGCTCAGCAGAGGTCACCGAGATATTCATGTGCATGATCTGAGCGAGGTTCTCCACGTGAGAGTGGCAGACCTCGTCGAGGACGCTCTGAATAGCGTTCATGGCATCCGTAAAGGTGCTAATGCTGATGGCCTGGGCGCTTGAAGGCATCTTGGTGACTTCGGCTAGCTGTATCAAGCTCTGAGCACTCACGCCAGTCGAACACCTACAGCTATGCTCCTACGCAGTAACATATTCGCGAGCGACATTCATAGCGTCGGCCGCCTCACCCTGAGGAGTCTCTTCACGAACTGGGGCGTATACAGAGAAAAGCGAACCCACAGCGCCGAGCCTATTAGGTAAGGTTGAAACTTCTGGAGCGGGTGGGTTTTCAGGAGAGGAATGGCGGAAGCCCGAGAGCTGGCGAGAATCAACTCGAACAGGGAGCACCAGGGCTCCAGCAGGTGAACCGGGAGGGCTGCTGGCAGGGCTGAAAACAGGGTTCACGGGCGGAGGCTACAAGAGAAGCTCCTCGCTAGAAATCGTGATCTTCAACTTCTCTGTCAGCGTCGATGGCCAGGAAAGCCGAAGAGCTTCATTGGGGTGAAGCGCGGAGCGTTGTTGATACCCAGGGCACGATGAGCATGGGATTGGCAATCTGCCCGGAGGCTCCTCCAGAAGTGCCGATCTGCAACCCTCCGGTAGGCAGACTCCCTTCCTTTGCGCCCAAAAGCATCATGTATTTCGTGAATAACCTTTCTTCGCTCTTCATGCCGATCCACGATTCTTCGGACAGATGCTCGCGCGCTCCCTGGCGATGCAGGTGCTGCCCATAGACCCGGCGCTTCGAAGCTTCCTTTACCAAGGCATGAAAACAGGCCCTGAAAAGATCAGAAGGACGCTTCAGTTAGGCCAGCCATCGCGGGATGTCCCACGATTCTTTTGAATACCCCGGCACGAGTAGGAGGTTCCAATCAGGCTCCGGAGCAGCAGAGAAAACGTCGCCACCGGGGTACGTGACGGATCGTTGATGTGAGTAAAACACAAGTGTAGAGATAGATTTCAAGCCTACGGTATGACAGACTATAGAACACAATCTTCAGGTTTTGAGGACCCATACACATAGATCTTTCCCGAAGAAGTGCCTATGACCACGACCACCTTATCTTCAAGGACGCAGGCCGAGGTAGGGTGGGATGTCTTTGGAAGGAAGATAACGTTTCGGTCCTTGAAAGAGATCCACCATTGTTCCTCGTCCGAGTCATACCTGATTCTCCACGGGCCCCAGGTGTAAGATGGGAAGGTAGGTAGGTACCAGAACTAAGGTACAGCGCACCATGCGACGTTCATGACGTTCTCGGCCGGATGTGGAGAGAACCACATCTTGTGGTGATACAAATCGATCGGTGGCTGCATCTTCTCTCCCGTCTCAATATCCCAGATCTGTATGGTACTGTCTTCCGAGGACGAGATAACGCGTTTCGAATCCCTTATCACTAGCACGCTGACGACTTCGTCGCTGTGTCCTGTGTACTCCATATTTTTTCCCAGCCCCCTCTCTCGTTCCTCCCCCACACCACAAGCTTCCCTTCATTGTCCCCAGGCACAAGATATCGTCCATTAGGAAATGCCGTCGATTTCCCAAACGTGAACGAAGCTGTCGTCGGACGCGGACGCCACGTAATTCCCACACGGTGACCACGCCACGCACCGGACCCAATCACTGTGGCCCTTGAAGACGCGTAATAGCTTCGTGGCCTTGGAAGGTGACGAAGTTCTACGTACAGTACGGGTCCATCTTGAGCGTTCGTGGCACCCACAGGAATGCTTCTCCGATAAGTAGTTCTCGGATCTTACTTTCCATTGGACAAAAAAAGAGAGTATTGGATGCTCCGGGATGATCGGATCCGGGCCTGCTTATATCATGATGCAGTTGGAGGAATAGATAGATGTCTCGGATCGCGACATGCAGTAATTTCCAGTTTAATATCTGTCTAGGCGGTTTGTACGATGGCGTCGATTTTTGTGAGCTGCGAGGCCATCTGGTAAGCCGTTGCATCATGAGGAATAACTTCGAATGAATCGAGGTTTAGAGCCAGATCAGAATGGAATAAAGCTTAGCTTCCCCTGGAGACACCAGTTCGCTCTTTGAAGCTCGACCGATGCAGTCGGTAGCTACCCATCAGCTGCAAGTGAATCTACCTATGACAGGGAGTGCAACCCTGCCTGCCAACCAGATACGCCAAATGCTACAGCCCAGTAAAATGTAAGGTCCTCGAAGCCAGCAGTGGCCACTGCGTGCTACGCCCTGCGGGCTGTCTGGGTATTGTGTAGGGGCGTAACACCCTACACTCACCAGGTCCACGTTTCGCGTTGCCTGTAAGGGTCTCCCCATAACAGGCCGACCGTGTCTTGCAGAAGGGGCAACGGACCAGATCCCACGCCGGGCGACCTGCTCCATCCGCTCCTACTAACCTAAACTTGTATTTCCACCGTGCTGAGTCTCTGCGCGACTGGCCTGCGATTACTCGAGAGCCTCCCCTCACCGCTAGCCTTTGTCACCGTCGTAGGATGCATGCTTCACGCCTATTAAATGCCTCTGTTGAGTCACCCAGATCCCCACTTAACAGGGTCGCTAAGGGCCGTCGAAGCTGGCCTGTTTCCCTTCCCTAGAGCTTTCCCGTGTCTCCATCTCGTCGAGCCGACCGGTCGCATCGTACCAGGCTGTGAGCACCACGCCTATCAGGACCTTCCTCTAAGTGTCCTGTGTGATAAACGGTCGGCTATCTCGGATAGACCTAAATAAATCCTCGAGGTTGGACCTTGACGTCTTCGCGGTCGGAGGCCTTGAGGCCGTAATAGGCTTCGCATCGAGGGTCTAAAACACGTTAGCCTTAACGAACTCTCAAAAAAATAAAGATCCCCTTTGCCCGCTTCTTCCAGAGTCGTTGCAAGGCTATAGGTGTCCTACCGTACGCTTAGGGCTCGTCCACATCGGCTGGCTGGATAGGACCAGCGTCGATATGCTGGAGGTTGACGGCGAGGCCCCGCACATCGGCGGGTAGAGTGTGAAAGCTATTTGTGGGAGAAGATAGAAGTGAGATGGGGAAGGGCGCAGAAACCGGATACGGGGGCGCCGGCGGCGCGCTGCGTAAATGCTGCTTGTGCAGAATTACAGGTGGATTCACATGTCCCACCCATGTCTCACCTTTTTGATTCGTGGCACGGAACTGCCGCTCGTGGAACCCCTAGAGCGGGGCTCACTAGTAATGAATAAAATAACACCATAAACGATTATTATGAGTCGTGGGTAAATTGTCAGATCCTACCAGGATGTAAAGTCAATGGTGGGAGACAGTCACTCTAACCTGTAGTTCCATATAGGCATGCAGCAGCTGAGGCTACAATATATAACGGTTTAAAAGGTGGTATCAACGTAAAGACTATTCTCAAGGCTAATGCGTGGTTTTTCGGGGGGTATATAACTGTCGTACTTCGGGTGAGGCCCCTCGTCCTCATAACAAATAACTTCACAATTAATTTTACCAATCTCTCCAAAAGAGAGAAAAGAGTATCTTTGTATATATAGCTTCAAGCAAGATAGCCGAGGAAATGCGAATACCAGAGGATATATGACACCGAGGGTGTCAGGAACGATGCTTTCAACAACATCCGATAGAATTTTCGCGAAATTGAGATGCTTAAGGCAACGAATGCTGCCTCAGAAATAAAAGAATACTGGTTGACACCTTAGTATCGCTCAACGGTCGTCGAGCAGATTGTATATACACAAGTAGACCTGGTTTATACCAGCCGGAATCTATCCACATCTTTCTCCCTTTATCATTGCCGACAAAGGATTAACACGACTCAACACTGTCGTCGTTCTTCGTCATACTTCCGTCTCAAATAGAGCCTGCCCGAAAGCAACCATTAAATGTGCCCGATCCAAATCGACGCACATAAAGGCTGCGGCGCCTCTTCCCTACTCGACGTCGAGCCTTTCGCTCCACCGTCTCATATCACCTCAACTCGGCCCCAGCTCTATGACACTTTGGCGCCAGATCCTCAAACCCGCTCAACTCCTTGACGGCCCTCGGTCCACAAGAAACCTGCAAGCCGGCCTTAAAATCGCGCACATCCGTAATCTTAAACGGCTCCTTGCCCTTGCCCTCCTTCTTCACCTCTTCACCGTTGCTCGCCGCAACGCTGAAGCCCAAGCCCGGCAACGCCGTGCTCAGCATCATCTCCTCTCCCTTCTTCAGTACTTTCTCCGCCTTCTTCTTCTCCACCTTCAGGTCCTCGAGCAAGTGCGCCGAGATGGCCTTGACGATGCCTTGCGCATCGCCGCCGGAGATGTCGACGCCCTGGAGGCGCTTGGCGAGCCCGCTCGCGTCCGGGCTGGCGCCTTCCGAGTTGAGGAACTGGACGACGAGCGTCGTGAGCGACGACGCCTGCCGCACGGGGCTGGTCGAGTCTTGCGCGGCGTTGGCGATGGCGGCGGGCGAGGCCTGAGCGAGCAGGTGCACAGACACTTTGGCCCGGCTCATCGAGCGCGGCGAGATGTAGTGGTCGAAGAAGGAGATGAGGTCCGCCTTTGTGAGCGGCGTGACGTGAGCGACGTCAAGGTCGACTGCGTGTTTCGTATTAGCTCAGGCCGGGAAAAGAGTGAGCGAGAGAAATGATCGAGTATGGCTTACCAAGCTCGAAGTCGAAGGACTCGCTGCATACGTGCGTCCAGAGCCTGTTGGTCTCCTAGGTAAGATTCTTCAACTTCTCCTTCCGACTGTTCTTTACAGCCTCCTTGTGCAATTCAAACTCGTCTTCTGGCATCTCCTGCAGCATCTTCCCGGCACCCAGCAAGAAGTTGTCAATACGCCCTTCGAGGTAGTCCGGCGACCTCTCGCTCTGAATGAGAATACGGTAGCCAATCCATGTGTCGCTCTGGGTGGTACCACTGAAAACAACGTAGCCTAGCTGTTCCTTGGTGCGTAGTTGGTCGAAGGCAGGCTCGTCGGTGAGCTGAGCCCAGAGAAGCAACTTCGCACGCAGATCACGGTTTTGGTTATTGCCGACGGAGCAAGCGTACTCGATGCAGTGGTTGACGTTGGCGGGATCCTTCAGAGTACGCTCGTAGATGCAGTTGGAGCTTTCGGGGAAGACGACGTTACGGCGGATAGGCCACTGAGAAGGCGAGAGTGGGCGCGCCTTGAGGGCGCTCTCTACCATGTCTGTCATCTTGAGCGCGTCCTCTTTGTACAGGTTGCCGTGTGCAAGAACCTCGATGTGGGTCTGCTTGAGAACCTGAGGATAGAAATGGCGGATGTCTTCGGCGGTGACATGCGGAAGCTCTGCAAGGTAGTCCTCGTTGATGTAGCCCTTCTCGGCCGCCAGCCATTGAGTGTAGGTCCCGACCTGGTAGTAAGGTTCCTGGTACTCGGTGTTACGTAATCCTCGGAGAAGTCTCTCCTTCACGATGTTGAACCGGTCATCGCGAACTTCCAAGTCTCGCATGGCTGTGAGAACCTTCTCCAGTAGGATGTGCATCTTGTCGTTGTAGCCGCTGACAGAAATTCCAAGTCCAAGAGAGCTGTGGGACACACGGTACGCGATACCAGCAAGCTCGGCATCATAAGAATACTCAACCAGGGAATCTTCAACCAAGTCCTTGTAGAGATGCGCCATCACAACAGCTTGAGGAGTTGATCTGACCAACGGAGTTCGGAGCGTGACATGGACGTTTGCCTTTGGCACCCAGAAGCGATCATCCTTCTTGTACCAGAGACGAACCTTGCCGTCGTTGCGGATTAACTTCGGCGCAAGCATAGGTTCATCGACTTCCTTCCTCTCGACCTCAAGCCTTGTCGGAATGAGTTTGTTCTTGTGCGGAAGGTGAAGCTCCGTCGAGCGTGCGCTTGCGGCACTCTTTGCCGCTTCATTGATCTGTGCAAGGAAGTCCTGCGGAATCTTCTCGGATTTGTACTCCGTGCCGTACCACTTCTCTCTCTGGTCCCATTCGCCAGGAACTTCTTGGCTGACGATAGTCAGACGGAAGTTGTCAGGCCGCAAGCAGGCGAGACCTGCCTTGACGGCCTCCGGGTTGAATTTACGAATCAGTTCAGGTCCGCTGAGAAGGTGATCGCGCTGGTAGGGCTTCTGCATGATGCCACTGAGAGAACTGGCGGTGCTGCTAGCCGGGCTCTTCTGTCTAAAGCGGAAATCAACTTCGCTCATGCGCTTCATCTCGTCGAAAACCCATTCCTTAGGCTCGTTCTCGTTAAGCATCGCAATGTACTGGAATATAGTTTTGACGACCTCCCTGTAATTCTTGAGGCCATCCTCGGTCAAGCGGACGGAAATGCTGAAGAAGGCTGAGCCGGGGCAAAGAGGCACCGGTCTAGCCACCAGTCCGCTTGCCCAGCCCTTGGCCTTGATGTAAGCCAAAATACTGCCAGGTCCTTCGTGACCAATCAGATGGCTGAGGAAACAACCAGGTTGCGACTCATAGAGCTCCTCCTCGTCGCCATAGGGGAAATAGAGGTCGAGGCTGCGCATGTCAAACACAGGCTTAGCAAACACTTGGATGAGAAGCTCGTTGTCAGTGAACGGCTGCACGCCGTCCCATCTGTTGCGCGGAAGATCCTTGTTCTTGACTTCTGAAAACATTTCCGAAACCCAAGACTCCAGATCATCCAGGCCCTCGCGTCCCAGAACTACAAGCTTCATGCGATTCGCCGAATAGTTTCTCTCGTAAAAGTTAATGAACTCATCCCGGATCTTGACGCCGCGCGCCAAAGGCTCGTCATGGAGCGTCTTGTAGCTGCCGGTGGAGAAGTGGCAGAAGGGGTGTTTGGGGTTGGAAAGAGTCTTGTTTAGTTGATGCAGCCTCCACGTATCGCTCTGCAGATTCTTCTTGTTCTCCGAATCCACCGCCTTCAGCTCTCTGTCCAGCGTTTCCTCGAGGAATAACGGCTGGACAAAAAACTGAGCGAATCTATCCAACGCGCCGTATAAGGGTGAGCCGGCCCTGGTCGACAGGTCTACCCGGCTGCTTGCAGCCGACGAGCTCTCGCTTGTGGGCGGGGTCTTGGACTGTGCGGCGACTTCAAAGTAGTAGTTCGTCGATGTGGAGGTAGTGAACGCGTTTGAGTGGCCGGAATGGGCGGTCAGGTACTGGTTGTACGCGTTCTCCTTGGGGTACTGCAAGCCCCGACTGTGTTGCACACTCCAGGCTGTCTTAATGCGCACCGCAGCTGCTGTCTTGGGCAAGATGCACGGACGAGCAGCGAATACGGGCTTCGCTAACCTTCTTAGTGCCCATGAACAGAAGATGTTCCACGGCGTGCGCTATGCCGAGCATGTTGTCGGCGTCGCTGAAGCTGCCCACATTGACGTCCATGGCGGCGCTGACTTTGTCGGTATCCGGGTCATAGATGAGCAGGGCCTCCAGCTTGTTCGGCAGGCGGATGACGCGATAAGTGCGGTCGTCGAGTGCTGGGCGCTCCATCTTGTCGGCCAAGCGTTAAGGGAGCGCCTCGCGACTGTTGACGGGCTCGGCCATTGCGGTGGTATATGGACGGCGGGAGGGTTGGGAGGTGGATAGACGGGTGGGCGGGCGGAAGGGGGGATTGTCGCCGCGGAGACTTGTTTGAAGCACGTAAGGCCCTAGCGACGATGGTGAGGTTTGAACGGTGGAGAAAGGAGCTATGCTGGCACGCTTGACGGTAATCAGTCGTATGCTCTTTGGATTAGGGGACCACAAAATGGACCAGCGAAAAGTTCCCTGGCACTACTTATTCCATAAGGATCCTCGTGAACGGCTGAGTTGCCACGCTATGGCCACGCTCAGCTGCTTTCCACTCATATGGTTTTCCCACCTACAACACGTCCCCCAATCCAATCATGAGGAGACACCGGCATGGTTGGGGAGATGCGATACTTAGAAGGGATAGGATGACGTGTCTTTCGGCCCCCGGAACTCTCCATGTGCAGCTGAGTGGGTACCATGACTGGTAGGCGCCTCAACATGGCTCACTAGCATAGAGAGTTATTCACACCCGAGGAGCTCCCGGCATCAAAGGAGGAAGTCACACCGTACCTAGGACTCAGGAGCCCCCGAGCATTGCATATCCACGCCAATCGACAATCACCGGTAGCCAATAGGGGGTAGAAAACAGTCACAGCACCTCGGTAGGGGGCTGCACAAGGACACTCATAGACTGCCATTACCCGCTTCCCCGAAACAGCTTGGGACGCAGATGGCGCAAGATGGCGAACCCTATGGGATAAGCTTCCGTCAGTACCCTCATTAGAGAGTCTGTCAAACGAAAAAGCAACAAACGCCAAGAAAAATGCTCTGTGTCATTTTTTGAAACTCTTGGCTTGCACCATGTTGCTCCGACATCTCGGCCGTTCGAGCCTGGAAGCGATCCCCATCGGAAATCTACGTATTGGCTCGATTCAACGAGGAAAGTGGGGCCCGTTGCACCCCCTTCCCAAGGCTATTCATTGCAGAGCCGAGAGCGCCTCGTCTCAAATTCCCAAGCGATTGGAAGCGACCTTTGTTTCGTACCCACCAGGTTGTGATACTAATTTCCCTGCCCGGGGTTGCCAGGTACGGACCCCACAAGACAGTCAATCGAGCCAGGAAGGGTGCTTCGGTTACTCTAATATCGCCATTTTCTTCGCGCTCTACGCGTTCTTCTTGGGAAGCAGCTTTATGGAACCCCCACATAGAAGGTATTGGCTTGGCAAGAATTGCCCAGTACTCACGACAACCATCACTTCGTAGCGGCATCCCATCCATGGATAATTCCGCACGTGACTTAATGTCACGACACGGACGAAAGCATACTTATTTCCTTGACGTGCGACAAGTCGCTGGCTGTGCCTCTTGTTCAGGACCCCAGTCTTTGCGCGATCGGTAGACCGTGCACGCAGACCTGAGCCGGCAGCTAGGAGCCATGACATATCCTGCCGATCAGCTTCATTTCTAAATTCTGTTGGTGGCGCCAAGCTGGTTAATCTGTAAGCCCCTGGGACAATGCGTAGACACTGTTTTTGAATCTCCGTAGTAGTTGGGTGGGTGTTTTCCTCTATCCTAGAGTTCCCTCTGGGAAATGCCATACCCCATAGCCGTAGGTGAGGACTAGCCTTGCCATTTCTGTATAGACATGAGAGCCTTTGTAGATAAGACTTCCTAGATAGACCCTGAGCGAGAAGTCGGCCTCACCAAAATTAAGTAGGTATTGTCTGAGCACGGATGAGCACGGACCACTACACTCTTACCGTTGCTTATGCAGCTCGTATCTAGAGCACTTTTAATACACAACATTTTGGATTTTTCGAACTCTATTAAGAGGATAGCGTTCTTTTTGTAAAAAAAAAAAATGCCACTACATTTCTACAAGTGCACCTGTCACGATTTTGGTGTTTTCTAATACCCCAGGCAGCATGAATGCCTTAGGAATCTTTACTAAAATGGGTAGTTAAGGACCTACTCTACTTATAGTCTCTTATTCTCCTCTATAGCCTCCCTCCCTGCGTGGCAAAAAACCCGCCGTGCCGAAACATTTTCTATAAATTAGTATATCGAGTCATTCCCCTAGAGTATGCATATTCTCTCTCTGAATTCTATATTTCGTTTATAAATAGATCGTATTAGAGCGATAATCTAAAAGTATAAAGTTCTATAATAGCCACATGGAAGACGACTTGCAGAATTTATTTTCGAGAAGGAGATAAACTTTAATAGAACTCGGTTACGCGAGCCTTAAAATGGGAACCAATCCGCGAAGTTAATAATCGGATTTTTCGTTCTTCTAACTAATGAGTGGCGTTGGTTATAGAGGCTAACAGAAAGCTTAACTAAATCAGGCGTCAAGGCGTTAATCAGCCAAAGATTGGGCTCATGTTCCATCAATTAGGTAAACCCTTTCGAACCCCTGCACCCTTGACGACTCCGAAGTCAAGTGGGATAGAGAACCTTCGATACAAAGCGTTGCCTTTGTTTTCCACCGTGTTCTAGCTTCCTTGGCTTCGGGCATTTTCCGGGGTCTTCTACTTAGTTAGCTGGCAAGTATTTTCAGTAAATAAGCTCGAGAGAACTAATGCTTTGTTCCGTAGTTTTTTCCTTGTCCTTCCCAGAAGCCAGCTTAGAAATTTGGGCGGATGGGCCGGGTTTCGGAGTAGGGAGTCGCGGTGGCAGGTGATCCCATTTAGACCTTCGAGGGTTATCAGAGTTGGCTGCCATTGCGGGGAGTTTGCAATGCAGAGGTGACTATCGGACAGCGAAAACGAAAATTGGAGAAGTCGACGAGCGGGTTGAGAAAAGTATAGAAGAGCGTCTGCCCCGTTCATATTAGGAACGGCCACAATAGATATATACTACAATTAGAGCTAGTTCGGAACGCCTTACCAAAAACTTGTTTCCGATTCGGATGCCTTGAATGAGCGGCATGAGGACCGATAGGGTGGCTAACCGGAAGGCGGCTACACACCCTTCTCAGCTGACCCTCACTGATTGCAAACGAGGTCAATCAATTCAGTTGTTTGTAATTGGATGTGTATATTAGCTAAGTAATTCGTACCGAGATGGATTTCGGTTCAATATCAAGTATTCGGTGTCCTCGGACGAAACTGTCGATATTACCTAATAGAGTTTCGAGCGTGGATCTGGAAACCCTGACCCCGCATTAAGCGGCTGGATACCCTTTTTCTTAGTGATGTACTCCATGGATACAGTTAGAGCATTAGTTCAAATTTAATAAGGGTAACTATACCACATTTATCATCATTGGCATAGTATCGGTCGGAAGTAATGATGGTAGATGACACTGACGTCTAAAGCGTCAGCTGAAAAACGCATTGGCGGGCATCGGAGAAAGCGGATGTGTCAGGCAAGCGCTTTCCTGCTGCTGACGACGCACCGACGGCAAGTCGTGTCTGTGACCCCTCGTTGTGTTTTGGCCCCGTATGAGACTCTATTTGCGAGATATCGCATACTCAAAAGAAAGATCTGAGTCGTTGCTCGCCAAGGCCGATGGCGCTGCGATTTGCGGCAAAGAGTAGACGAACGGGCGACGGCATAAGTGGCACGTTGAGAATGCCCTAAAACAAGAGAAAACGCCGTTCTAAACAAGGACTGGATGGAAGCCGAGGGATGCTTACCCAAACTTTCCAAGCACGTTGACGAGGGTTGGTTTTTACCCTTGGCGAGTATGCCGGAATAAGGGTCGTGCAGACGCCCTGCAGTGAATGAAGCGCATATGTTGCAGTGGACACTACCAGCCTCCGTCCGCCAGCCGTTTGCCACGCCACCCCGGCTCGTGAGCGTGGTAGCCGACACTGGGGGCCTCTATGCAGTCTTCCCACCCTGCACTCACACGTCACAAAGTCCACCCAGGACATATAACCCGCTAGAAACGGTTCGTCTCCGTTCACGGCGCGCTGCTTTCTCTCAGCTCCCTACCACCTCCCTTAGCTGTAAAAGCTCCGGCGCTGAGTGACCGATTCCCATTCTCTCCAAAACAGGTGCCTCGACGTAGCCCTGCACGGGGGAGTTCAGCCAGCCCGGGAATGCGGTTTACCACTTACGCGCGCCAACATTGCATCCTCCATGTACCAATTTCCCCACTTCTCCTGCGCTCGCCACCGGCAAATGCTGACCCACGAGTCCCGTACCCGTAGATCATAGCTTTCGGGCCTAGCAAGGAAGCCAATGCAGGTAGAGCCGGGCAAAATCGCGCCCCTCACCGTGACAGTCGTGGAACTGTGCGCCATGGACGCCAGGGATCGTCATCCCTAGTGTCTGCGCCGCGCCCTAGCGCCGTCTTCTGTGATAGGGAATGGCAGTCATGGGGAGAGAAGAGGGATGCGCAATGCGTGAGGCGCATGGTGCTGCTGCATTAGATACACCTGTTTGCTACTGGAAGGATCGCTCTTGGTCCGTCCCAGCTGCCGAGCGGAACTGAGGTGTCCACATAAATGGTTTATTCAGAGGGACTGGGTGCGATCAGGTGATGGCGGAATAGATCGGAAGCGGCTTGGGGAGTTCATTGGGCAACCTGTCCACCAAGTAGAGCTCTATTAAACTGTGGGAGTAGGGGGTTCACGTAGGTAAGTGAAGTAAACACCAATGTTCCACGTAAAAGCTCGCGTTCACGGCCAAGGCCGTTGATTCTTGTCGGACTCTTCAGAAATCCACAAGGCCAAAGCAGTTCTCGGAGATCAGTGCAACAAAATCAAACAGAATGCACATAGCACTGGACCTGACAAGTTTTTAGGCGTCAATTGGCCTTCGATTTAAGATGAAAAGGACTAGTCAGGGTGGGGAAGTATTGTAATAACTCTCAGCTGCCTCGTCCGTGTCACGCGTTGCCAAGAGGCAGGATTACTTCAACAACGGCCTCCGTTTCTCGTTAAATAACTACTCAATGAACTTGACCCGCCGCTGCCATTTCTTCCACTCAACCTCAAATTGGTCTCAGCCAGTATCACGTTTTCAGACGAACCCCTTACATCTTCACCTCGTCCGTGACTTCCACCTCCGTCTCCGGCACTGCCCCTGCCTACGCATGAGATACACCTTCGATTGATGCCTCGCTTGGCCCTCGGTAGTAGCATTTAGGGGACTCGGACATAATCCTTTTCCGTAAGAAAAGGCTCTTCATCGCCCCCTCTACTACCGATGGGTCGCTTGCGGGATAATTGCTGCTTTTTATCCTTTAGCCTATATTCGAGGAGGTGACGCATCGTAGAGCCCGTTCGCTTTTTCACTTTTGTCGGATGAGCTGACTTGGGCCTGGGTCTTCCATTTACTTCGATGGACTTTACGATCGTCCCACGTTTAGGGTGCTTTGCCTACTGTCTGTTCTCCCGGAATGTGTATGTTTCGGAATCGGAGTCTGGGTCGGTTGGGCCATCAGGCCAGCCTGCATTGTAGAGATGAGTATTTACGATGTCTTCAGAAGGCATAGTGGCCTACCTTGGATAGCATACAGCTGCTCCACGTCGTCTACAACCACTCCCTTCGACGATAATGGCACGCCGATACGAAAATGATATCGCCCTGCTTGCGATGCAACACAGAGTATTGGCACGTTGTGCGTTGCCGCGCTACCCGTCGGAAGAATTGTTCCTCGGTTAACGGTATCGAGTATGCAAAGGGCGGATCGGATTCATTCCGTGCGATTCGGACAAGACATTCTCTCACACCCATCATGTCGAATGGTTTCGAGTCTCTGCCTTCCAGTCAGTAGTTATGTTCCCGGCACAGGGATATGCATCACTTTCCTTCCTGCTGGTTTGCATTAATGCGAGGAAGGCCGCTCATTTTGTTTTTTTCCTTTGTCTTGATGTCGATTCTCTTGGAACCGCAGCTGCAAAGCATTCAGAGGGATGCCCATGGAGGAATTGGTGAGGCAGCACGTACCGATAAATACTCTGCCAGAAGATATGAGGCAGGGTCGATGGAGCCTCTTCTCTAAGGGCAGAACAGCTTGGAAATAACGGTTGAAAGAAATTGGCAAGGGTACAGAATGATGTTGATGTTGGCGGTGTGGGCAAAAGGAATGAGAAGGCTTTGACGAGCACAACACTTGGATGGGGGGATTGATGAGTGTATTTAGATTAACGTGGGCAGTATACGTGTGCGGCGATCGGGCGGAACCCATTTGCCCCCTCTTCAACGCGAAGCAAATTAGAGAGATCTTAACTTTAATATGTCAACATGAACGATTGGCGCAAATACTTCAGCCACCGTTAGAAGATGACACGGCTGAGAGGGAATGTGGATGGCCTAGTAATGACACTAGCAGTCCCGCACGCCATGCAGCAGCACCGTCTGTATCACATATTACGCGTCATACATCACGCATAATCCCCTCATAACACATGGCGCCATGGCGTAGATCAATCGCCGGGATAGTAGACCCAGGTTCCCGCATATCTCCGTGGAAACCGTGGTGAGGCGCGCAACTCCGCCTGGCTTACCCCCTCTAGCCTTTTCGACTCGCTTCAAGGCCATGACCCACCCCTCGGCAGTGTGAGCTACCGCAAATAAAGCCTCAAGTCTCATCACGAGACATACTCCAGCGCAATACCACCCTTTTGCCGACATTTTCTCGTATTATATCCCTTAGTCCCTGCTACTTTGGGATGATGTTACTCAGACGCACCCTTTGATGTGAAGCGGGCAGTGACACGGTAGCCTTGGCCAGGATCCCCCACTCGCCTTGAATGTGCTGCAATCCATGGCTTTCTGCTCCATGATACGGAAGAGATGCCGATAGTAGGAGAATTTCATCAGCTAGCGTTTTGGGTGGTCGTCAATGAAGGCAGAACCATTCATAGTGACGATAGCTTTTTTTTTTTGTCCTGTGGGTGTTTGCTGAATTGTAGCGGGATGCATAGCTTGCTTCGCCTCTCAAGCTACAGTACTAAGCCCAAAGTTTCCGTGGAACCCCTAATTTACACAAAAACTCGCCTCATTCACCACGCAATAACAATAAAACTTAGGCTAAAATCTATTATCTTAATTATAGAATCTATAGAACTTTAGCTAAGCTTTAATTCTATCTCTTTTTTAAGCTTATAGACGTTCTTATCGAACGTAATTAGAGTGCGAAGAGATACTATACGTAGTACTCGCGATTTTTAGCGAGATTCTACTAAAATTAATCTATCTTACGATTTACACGAGAATATATCTACGAATATATTATAATAAATTAAATTCTACTAATAATAGAATAGATATATCGATTCTCTATAATCTTTATAATTTCTAGTCTATTTAGATCTTGTTTTATAGTTAAAAACGTAAAGTGTCTAAGGGGAGTTTTGGTGTAAAATCGCCGATCCACGGATACTTAGGGCCGCGACTGTACTTCACGCCGACACGTGTTGCCGCACGATAACATAGAGCATGCGTATTCGAAACTTTTTCGTCCGTGTCTCAGTCACACAAGTCATGGCATGGTATGACATTTCTCTAGTGGAACATTCTGTAGCGGTAGAAAACGGATATACAGCATGGAATAACATCCTGTGTTTCTCTCAGCTTATGCTTGCAATGTTTAAAATCGTACAGTCACATGCCGCGAATACTCGCCGTAGTGAATCAAATTTGTGCCCCTACATAGCTAATCCATCTGAAATGTCAAACACGTTGCTAATCGGGCCTGAATTGACCATACTCAGGTTTCCTATAACAGGCATGACAATGCCACCCAGAGCCGAGAATATCCACATGCCAATGTTGCATTGTTTGGTGATAGGCGGGCTTCATAGCAGATGGCGCGTGCAGCGGCTCAAAACCCTTTCACCAAAAGAACGGAGCTGGTAGTGAAATCTTTCGCTGCCAATGAAGCAAAACATCCGCTGGAGGATCAGGGGTGTAGATATCAGTGTATGACAGCTAAGGGCTTGCACTCAACTTTTCGTAGACATACCTCGGGAACAAAACAATGGGCGGCGCCCTGGCCGCCGCTGTTGAATCGCACAGAAGCGCACCAGAGGTTCCAAGAGCAGAAAAATTCCGAGCTCGAGCAATCCGGCCCCTCCACTATGACGCCGTCGTCGCACCAGCTCCAGTGTCTAAAGAATCCTGTTTCGGCCTTTACGGCACAGTTGGCGATTCAACAGCAGCGTGACCAGTCGCCAATACTGCATTGTACACTATTGCCGCTGCACAACCAGCTAACGGAGAAAGAGAAAATGCTGAGGGGTGATTCCTACAATCCGTTCGCGTCTCTATTGATCGATGAGCGAGAAAAATGTAAGGCTGCCCTATGGCGGTTCAATAATGCGCTAGGCACTGAAGCAGACCGAAAAGAGCGCATGAGACTGTTCCAGGACGTTCTAGAAATCCACAACTCACAGCCTAAGGACAAGTCACAGCCCAAGAACAAGCTGCAGCCTAAACCTGTAGGATTGTTGGGCACGAATAGTTGGGTTGAGACGACGTTCAATTGCAGCTTTGGTTACGATATTCAGATCGACAAGGATGTTGCAAGAGACACGGGTTGTACGGTCGCCGACGCGCGTACAGTGGTGATTGGTGATAGAAGCGTTTTGGGGGAAATGTCTGTATCTACACATTCAATTGGAGTAGATGCCCGGGGGATGGGGCGGGGCGCAAGCGCACAGCGTCGGCAATGGAGGTTGTGATCGAGGAAGATGTTATAATTGAGGACAGCGTGATGATCCTCGCCGGTGCACGTATAGACAAAGGCTTGCGAGTAGCGGCGGGATCTCTTGTGGCCAGAGAGGTTAGCCGGTCGAAGACACCACAGTGTGCACGTTGATGAGGTTGGCTGACGATGTCTAGGCTGTATTTGAGAGAGATTCGATCATAATCGGAAGACCAGCCATGGCCTTGAAAAGAAAGCTCTAAGAGGAGAGCTTAGTCGTGCGGACACCACGGCGATGAGATCAGACGGGCGGGACCACGCCGGACGGCGAGTAGCGTGAGCACCAACCACCTCAAGACAGTTTGTTCCCATCGCATAGTATAGCCTCGTTAAACATTGTCGTTGTTCAATGCTCTTCTTGATCGTTATTTTACTTATCTGTTGGATATCATTCGTTTTGGAGACTGTTCTTGTCTCACCATATAGCTTAGCCACAATCACTAGTATAAGAGGCAAGCGGGTCACCTACCCTCTCCCTCTTCATGCCAATCACCAATGAATCATCGTTGTTCATTAACATACCAGCATTTATCCAAGCACTCATTATGTATATAAGCAAACCAACATACCTGTCTTCTAGGAGGCGGGTGGAATCCGTTCTTTTCCTGGCCCCGCTACTCTCTTCCACATAGTCCAACACGACCTCGTCCACCTCACATGCTATGTGGCGGCTCACTTTCGGAGTGGTACTGCTGCTCCTGCTGCCGTACTTAGCACAGCCGGTTAAGGCGGCTCATGGGCTGATCTACTTACACTCGTTACCACATCTCGCCCGTCCAAGAAGCCTTTGCCGTCACCATCGAGATTTCTAAGCATGTTCATGTTCACGCTAGCGGGGTGAGGATGCCACAGGCATAACTGTCGTGTAGGCCTGAGGTCAGATAAGCTCAGAACAGCGAGGAGGACGCACAGGATCATAAAGAAGAAGAAGAAGAAGAACAACAACAACAACAACAACAACAACAACAACAACAACAACAACAACAACAACAACAACAACAACAACAACAACAACAACAACAACAACAACAACAACAAAAACAACAACAACAACAGTAATGTGCATGTAATGCCTGCAAGCAGGTATAGCACCGAAGTCGCCCCAGACCATAACAGGCAAAGGTTTCTGGCCGTGAACAGCATGAAGGAGGTTCAATGAAGCTTGAAGGCGGTTGAATTCCTTGCCTTCTTGAAGAGAAGGCATCACTTGTAGCTATATAAGATGGTTGAGGCTTAGCAGGGCCGCACTGCCCCACTACAGCGCCTCCGCAGAGGGTCTACAGGATTGGCAAGCTGGAGACGATGTTGTTCCGGAACACAAAGTGGCTAAGAGTGGGTGTGAGACGCGCGAGCTGCCAGCGTTCCTTCTTTGGCACTGCATCAGGATGTGGCAACACCTACATTGAAGAAATCAGCATGGCAGTAAGTAGCGGAAGAGATCGGCTTTTTTTGATGACGCTGATTGCGGGTGCGTGTACGGAGGAATCTGGCTCTCGGCATGACGGCATGGCGTATCGCTAGTGAGTTGATCCGTGCACGCGAAAGGCTCGCAGCGATGGGTAAGCTACTCAACGAACCGTACAGCATCTAAGGCCAGAGCCGACATTTGACTCTATCATCTTCTATTTGAAAATTTTCCAAAATAAGATCTCCAAAAACGAGTGTAGAAAATTCATGCTGACTAGAAATATCGAGGCGAAAAATTGCGGCTCGGTTCGCTCCAGCAACACGTGTGGTAATAAATGCATGCTGCACAGTTTAGATATGTGTTACACAGTGCGGGTGATGAAGTTGGGCACTGCTATCCCTCGATATTGTACTACCTACGCTGGTATATATATACGAGGAACACGAGCAGATAGAGATAAAGAGCGTGGGGGAGTAGATAGTGATCGTGGTGTTGAGTAAAAGCATTTGCAAAAGATGACGCTGTTTGACAAAGAAACACATGATGGTGATGACCCCTGTATTGTCTTCTATTAACAGTGCAATTTTGAATGGTGTGAATAGTAACACACATGATGATACGTGTAGCAAGAAATCGAATAATAAGAGAAAGCATCGGTAGATGGCCGTGATGGTTGACAGGAACTTTGGTGCTGAAGAGCATCTGGTCTTCTCCGAAGCAAGTCTTTTTCGACACAGACGTGTGGCCATGGAACGAGTGACTGACTAACAGAATATTGAGAGAGAAATCAAGAAAATCAAGAAAAAATCACATCCCCAAAGGGTTAAGAGCTGCCGATATGCTTCTTCCACATCGCGCAATACTTTCCATCCAACTCCAAAAGATTCTCGTGACTGCCTCTCTCCAAGATCTGGCCCTTGTCCAGCACCAGTATTTCGTCGGCATCCTTAATTGTTGACAGGCGGTGGGCAACAATAAATGTTGTGCGGCCGGCACAAGCCTTCCGCAGACTCTCTTGGATGTGAGACTCAGTCTCTAGGTCTACCGAAGAGGTGGGTTCGTCCAGAAGAAAGATCCGAGGTTTCTTGATGATCGCACGCGCGATAGCAATGCGTCGAGCCTCTCCTCCAGAAAGTTGCCGGCCACCATCACCGACCTTGGTAGAGTATCCATCCGGAAAGCGCCCGATCACTTTGTGAATAGCAGCTGATTCGCAAGCGTCGTGCATCTCACTGTCCGTTGTCTGAGGTCGCCCGTACTTCAAATTTTCCTCAATAGTCCCGTTGAATAGCCGCGTCTCCTGGGAGACTACGCCAATAACATCCCTGAGGCTGTCCAGTGAGACGCCCTTGAGATGCTGCCCATCGATCGTGATGAATCCCTTCTCCACATCGTAAAGCCGGAGGAGGAGATTGAGCATCGTTGACTTTCCACTGCCAGTTTCTCCGACGATTGCTGTAGTTTGTCCGGCCTCTGCGGTTAAGGTGATGTCTGTCAAAACAGGAGCGTCGCTACTATACGAGAACGACACATTTTCAAAGACTACATGTCCCCCAGTAACCTGTAGTGCCTTGTCACCACTGTCGGCAATACTTGGTCTTTCGCAGAGAAGGTCGGAAATATCTCTGGCAGTGCTTCGCATCAATCCAAGCTGATGGATCTGGTTAGAAATAGTCGTAATGGGCTGAAAGATGTCCGTCCATGACTCCAAGAGGACAACCAAGCTCCCAATATCAACAGCTCCTTGAGAAATTCGATGAATAGTTATAGCAATCGCGGCCCGCTTGACCAGGAAAAGAAAGGCATCCTGGACACCAAAAAAGGTCAGGGCTCTGTCAGAGTAGCGACGATCGGCCTTGTTTTCCTCGTCCCTAGTCTCGTAGAACCGTAGTTTCTCGTCCTTGTTTCGATTAAAGCATAGGACAAGATACCAGTGCTCAATGCGTTGGTGGATGAAATGTCTGTGGCTCTGTTTGGTTTGGCGCATCTTATCGGACAACCCAGAAGTCCACTCTTCGCTCTTTGACAGCGTATACATGTGGAGCAATCCAAATACTGTGATACCGATAGCAGGGGCTTTGCCGACCGTTCGACTCAGGAAGAAGGCGTTCAATAAAAGGCTTACAGCTGATGGAAGAAGCGTAAAGAGACCCATTTGGATCAATCTCACGAGCCCTTTTCCCTGCTGCACGTAGTCGAAGCGCTGATCGGAGGAATTTCGGGTATGGAAGTCTGCAGAAAGGTCTATAAGATGTTCAAACACCTCGCCGCAGATTCTCTTCTCCCAGAATTGCGATAAGCGAAGTTGTACCAGCTGTTCAAAGTACGAAAGTGCTTCCAAAAGGGACAGTGTCCAGATATATGGATCTTGGATCAGCAGATCTGGAAGAATTAGCACGATACGATGATAGCTGGTACGTAGCATACCTGAGTCATCCTCAGAGTGGAGCTTGTTGACAATTACTCCGCTCTGCCTCCGGATAAGGCATGAAACGTAAAGGTTGGCAAAAGACAAACTACATGCCAGAACGAGCAGCAGTTGATTTCGAAGATTCGAGGGCCATACGCGCGAGCCTAAAAAGCGCACGTCCTGAGGAAGAAGCTGGACATTTTCGATCTTGATAGCAGCCCAGATGGCTATGGAGATGGGGAAAGCTAAAGAGAGGGGATAAGAGTAAAGCATCTTGGAAGACAAGCAGATAGACTTATTCCATTTCCCACAGGATATCTTCTGGATAATATAAGTGTGGACTGTTTGAGATCGTCGCCAGGTACTCTCCTTAGGGATTTAATGGGGCACAGCAAGGCATGTGGGTCAATATTTCGTATCTGCAAGAAAATCTCCAGACTTGAGGCGATAGGGTGATCAGCTAGGCAGATTGCAACGGGTTCTCGGTTATAAAACTCGCACTGGTAAAGTCAAGGCAGCTCTGATTCGTTGGCTAGTTGAGAAGTCTGGAGAATACGGAAGGGCTAGACGAAGCACGGACATACATGAAACAGATCAGCGTTTGCCTTAACCTGATAAAACGCAGCCACTTATAAATTCCCTGAAGCTCTTTGAGATGACTCAGTTGCTAAGTTTTAGGTATGGATAGCACTGGCGCTATGGGGTTGGAGTCGTAAATTTGTTAACGGCGTTCTATCACAGGCGCCCAAGTGATGCTACTCGAAATCGGCTGTAATCTGTTCCTTTGTGTCTATGTACTCAGCACGACCACATTGAACCTCTTCTCGCGATACTGCTACATCGCCCTGGCCCCAGAACCCTAAAAATGTGCTGCCCAGTCTCCCACAGTGAGAACAGATTCATATCTCTGTGGGGTGATGTGCCCCTCCTCCCGGTTCCATGTGATCCCAACAGATCACCAGTTAAATGATACTTACTGCACCGGCTTGATTCTATAAGATGAGCCAGGAATATCCATGGCAGCAAACCCTGCATCTGCAAGGCTCACCGCAATTATTAGTAGCGCTTTCCAAGAGAGGGTCGTGCGAACCTTGAATTACGGTTAGCAGACACTGTAGCTAAAGCGATTTTGTGAGTGAACGCATCAAATGGCTCGTAATTGCACACCTGCATGGAAGTTTCAGGGCACTCCTGCTACGTGAGCCATCATCTATGTAGACTCGATCACCTCCGATCTGATCACGTACGTAGTAAGCCATTGGTGGAGATAACTCAGCTTGGTTCGGGGGCTGAGACAGTCTATAGGATGACCGTGTCATCAGTGGACAGCTCGCGTACGACCAATCACCTATTATGCCATGTGATAACAGCACCAGTGCCGTGCATTCCAGGGGATACCATGTTCACAACCGCTGCTGAGCACTGGCCCCGTAAGAGATTAGACGAGCGTTGCTGGCCCTGACGACGCTCCATTTGTAAGATATTGCACACCCAAGAGATGTGAGAAAACGGCAACTTGTAGCGCAAGGCAGATATGAGCGACAGCACTAGCGAAATGCTGAGAATAAAGCAGAAGAAAAAAGTGGGTGGGGGCCAGGAAAGACGAGTCACTGAACACAAAAAGCAATAAAGCCAAGGGATTACCGCTCGTTGCTTCTCAGCACGTCAATGAAAACGTTGATGAGCACAGACGCGGGCCGGGGTTGGCCACTCCATCGCACTGACCATCGGGATGCAATCATCCGCTTTCCCAGCCCCCGCGTGCAGCTCCCTGTCCGTTTTTACTACAGGAGCATGTTTCCAGGTGATAAAGCTCATTTCCCATCAAAAGGAAAATCCCAGCGATCACAGCTCAAGTGATTACATGGGACAATGCACCTCCAGCACAGGCCCCCGGCCCATATATACCTGCTGAAGCGACTTGACGTTGTGGGTAAGTTCGTCTCACCCAAGGGTTGGGTTCCGAACAAAGCCTCCTGTCTGTGTCCAAGTGTAAGGACAGAGTGCTTTTGCCGGAGTAATCAGCCGCAGTTATGCTATTATGAAAGATGCAAAACAGTGTAGCTACGCAGTTCATAGTCTGCGGCATGATAGGTGTCTTTTAGTCTGGAGAAGCTTCACAGCTCTACTGCTGTGCGGCTATCTGTCAGCCGCGCGCAAGTGATGGAGGATGGAAAAATAAACGTAAAGGATTGTCCAATGCTATCTTTGTTTTCATCTGTCGCAAACCAATATCTACATCTGACTACTGACCTATCCCAATAATAGCTCACGGAAACACATTCCCCGCCATATGTTTGGTGCAAAATAGCAGTGGCCACCACAGTCGAGGTCTCTAAATAGAGGCTCGAGAATCTCGCGAACCTCCACTAGAAGCTGTGAAAGCTCGGTTTGACTATTCATGGGAATAGGGTCTTCTGGGGTCTATGATACGGGGTTACGCTCCACCTGAGGGTGATATCTTTCAATGTTTCTTGCCAGGAATCCTCTCTTCAATGCGATGACACCCGGGTCAACTTTCAGCAGTCGTGCTTCCATTTAGTTACTTCAGATTTAGCCCCTTCTAGGTCTACCTTTGTCTTGATATCATCGTGTTTCTTCCCTTGCTCTCCATGGTTTTTCTTGGCTACTTCCAGAATGGCGCCAACATGTTTTATGTGGTAGAGTGATTTGAAGATTCTGTAATTGATATCTTCAGAGATATTCGTAGGGCCCTGGTGCTCCAACCGTCGAATGTAAGCTCGGAGGGCAGCTTGTGAATCCATACGGTGGCGCTGATTGCGCTGAGGCTCGAGTAAAAGACGGATTTTCTGCCAGTGTTCCTCAATGATCTCGTCCATCTCATTCGCCTTGTCGTGCACGAAGTCTGCAACCTGCTTCGAAAGCCTCTGTAAATCTTCCGAAATGTAGTTTCTCTTCCCAATAGCGAGGCTCGTAGCCTTAGAAAACAGCGCCTCGTTATTGGTTTGGTAAGCAAGTCGCGTCATGACAAACGGGTGGTGGATACAGAGGTCCTTAGTCGGGGATTGCTTTGCAAGGATGTCGGAGATCGTAGAGTATATAGTCGGGACATATCCGTAGGCGTTGGCAAGCATGGAGACATCCAGGAGCATTAAGGCTCGCGCATCGAGTTCGAAAAGCAGTTCTAGCCCCTAACCATAGGAGGCAGAAGAAGGCCTTGTTGATATGGCAGGCTTTTTTGTATGCGTCGGTGTATGCTTGTGGCCTGTTGGTAGCGCCACTGGGTTCGTCGCTTTCCTTGATCCGTACATCCGTTAACACTACCCTCTCAAGAATGCAGCATTTAGGCTTACCGGTACGACGAGCCATTGTGAGACGTCGGTCCCCGACTGCAAGGTGAAGCTTTTCGGCGACGGAGAATTAGAAAAGAAGTGGAAAAAGTACTCGCATTTGTCACTCAAGTCCTGACTGTGTATTTGGAGATTGAGCGTTCCTCAAGAGATCCACACATCTCCATCGTCGAAGTCCAGAAAGTCGATTCGTTCTGGGCGTTTTGCACAGAATCGCCGAGAGGCAGGCGCGACACCTACTTGCGAGTATGAGAAAGCCTTCCGTTTACGTGACATTGCATAGGGATAAGAGTGCTGTGGCCTCTGCAGGCGGCAGGGAGCGGCTGCTGGGTAGCAGTGGCCGGGGGAGCGGCGTTCATGACAAAGACCACACACATGGAACAGGTGGCAGACGGCTATGGACGTGGAATGATTGGCGTGTCTTGGCGGTGGGGTCCGTGACAGCTTACTACCTACGCCACTACAAGTCATGCGTTACCGTAGAGGAGCTGCTGCGAGCAACAGCTCGACAACTCCTCCGTGCACTCAGCGCCCATCGAGCTTGAGAAGTCCACAATTTCTGAGCTTGGTCTGTCTTCCCTTTCTTCTATATAACTAGAGCTTGTCTAGTCATACGAAGCGTGCGTTAGGTTGCTTACCACACTAATATCGTTCTTCTGTAAGAAACGATTTCCATATCGCCGGAAAGACATAATTCTGACACCGTAGTGCCTAGAAAATGGCTTTCTCTCGTAGTCAAACTCTTAGTGTCGAACTTTATGCCTTTTTGCCTTATCTGCTACGTAGCGGCTAAGAACTGTAGCTTAAGAGGACTCCCCCCACCGCTATCTTTACTCTTCAGTAGCCTCTGCGAATTCATTCTCTACTCAAAAACCCAACAGAACCAATCTACGAAGCTGATGATGGATTTCTTGTTTTTCTTCTAACTAAGGAGTGGCGTTGGCTATAGACATTTACACTAGAGCCGAGGCAAACAGATAGCTTAAACAAATTAGGCATCAAGGCATTAATCAGCCAACGATTGGGCCCATGCTTCATCATCTTCTTCCCATACAATCTACTTTTCTCTTATCAAACGGAAGGATTAAGTCTCATACAAGAACGAAATACACGCCCTTCTATTCTTTTAATACATCTTCAATTTTACCTTTGATGGAACATGAGCTAAATCATTAATCAGGAGAATAATCAGAAAGTCAATCATTAGCTTCGCGGACTAGTTCCCATATTAAGACTTGTATGACCAAGTTTCATCATAGTTACGTGTTGAGTAGCACGAAGGGTACTCTAATTATCTGTTTCAATTGACGATGAAAAGGATCGTATTGGACTCCTGCTAAGGAGTGGCATGAGGAGCAGAGGGGAGGGTCACCCGAAGGTGCCTTTATAACCCAATGCGGATGACTAAGCTATC
>JAFISB010000318.1:0-27880 GCA_022560015.1 Diplodia mutila | reverse complement strand
TGTTTTGGTCTCGCAGCTGCGAGTGGTAGAGCAGGAAGCGGGGGGTGGGTGGGGGGGGGTTTGGGGGGGTGGGGGGGGGGGGGGGGGGGGGGGGGGGGGGGGGGGGGGGGGGGGGGGGGGGGGTTTGCTTAGTTCACGGTGCCTCAATGGCGGCCAAGGATACGTCCGCGACCGAAGCCGTGGCCAGTGTGGCAGCTGACTCCGAGAGGCGCTCCGTACCCGTTGACATGCCCTACGAAACTCCGCAGCCGGACTTCTGCAAAACACTTGGGAATGCAACCGCAGTGCAAGTCGCGCCCACCAAATTTTTTTTTTTTACCAAGAGCTGATGGCATCCTCCAGTGCACTCTCGGGATTCCTGCTATCACTGACGCCTCTGAGCTGCATGCTGATGGGCTGGCGGGGACGGCAAGCAATGGAGCTGCCGCCGTCAGCATGTACATGTTCGGCGGCGGGGTTCTGCTGTTGCTCGGCGACCTGGGCGAATGGCTGGTCGGCAACACGATCCCGTCCGTCGTCTTCTTCGCATTCGGAGCCTATCGAATGACTGGCGGTACATTAGCGATACTATCCGGGTCTTCTGAAAGTTCTTTGGAGCGTATATGCTGCAGTATTCCGAATATTATACTTGCTAAAAGGACCATTTCTCATCAAAGCCGTAGTGGAGTTACTTCATCACTCTTCGCGATACGTTGAAGATCCTTGGCTATAATCTCGTTACAGGCACGATACGGTGATAACGTAATCTCAAGCAGATAGTTGTTCTTCCTAGGGTTGCTCGGAGGGAGCGAGAGAGCTAAGGCAAGCCCAGCTAAAGCTTGGGCCAACAACGTTCAACACCCGTCTCGTCTGCGGCCCAAACGAACGGAAGGCGAGGAAACGGCAAGCGATTACGTACATCAACCGTCCGGACATATCATTCTTCAGGTACACATAATTGCAACAACGATGGTTGATATGGATTTGTTTGAAAGAACAAGCTTGCAATGAACAACGTCGGAACATCACGTGTATAGCCCGCTAGAAACAGTTAGCGTGAGCGAAGCGCATAAGGCGCGCTTCCCCCACCCGACTCCTCCACCTTCTGTCATCACCTTTCGCATCGTTCAGCACGTCCAATTTCAATGGCTATTCACTTCCTAAGATGAGTATTATCACAACACTCCCGTCTTGAATGTACGTAGTAACGGAAACGAACAGTCAACGTGTCTATCGTGATACAATCTGAGCAAGAAAAAAAAAAAGAAAGACGGCGTCCCGGATACTTCAAGCCTTGGCCAACTTTTCGGCAAACCAGGCCACGAGGTGGTTGGCCGTGGGGTGACTCCAGGTCAGCGTTGGCGGTACCTTGACCTTTAACGCGCTCTGCAGGTTCCTGCGCAACGTGACGGTCATGACGCTGTCGACGCCCAAGTCGGCAATGGCCGCGCGCCCGTCCACCTCGTCGGCCCCGCCGAGCATCAGCACGCCCGCGATGATCTGCCTGATCCTGTCGTCCAACCACGCCTTGAGCTCCGGGCCGCCCGACGGCATCGCGCCCGCGGCATCGTTCTCCGCAGCCGGCTGGTCGGCCACCGCCGCCGCCGCCGATCCGGCTCTACGCACCGCGATGTCCTCGAGGATGGGCACGGGCAGCGGCTCGCCCTCGTCGAATGCCAGACTACGCAGCACAACACCGTGATCGACATCGTACTTGGCCAGGTGCTCCCAGGCGCGGAAGCCCTCTTCGACGGTGATGTCGGTGATGCCCTTACTCTCGAGCTCGGCGTTGATGAAGTCGGTGCTGGCCGCCATGCCGAGTCCGCGCCAGCTAGTCCACTGGAAGGCGACGGCGTTGTCGCCCCGCTGGCGCCTGTGGGTTGCCAGGGCATCTAGGAAGGCGTTGCCGCTGGCGTAGCTGCCCTGGCCGGGGAAGCCGAACAGCTGGCCACACGAGCTGAACAGCACGAACCAGTCGAGCGTGCCGGGCGGGAACACGGCGCTGAGCGCGAGCGCGCCCGCCACCTTGGGGTTCAGCACGCGCGCGAACGAATCGGCCGTGGTTTCGAGTATTAGCTGGTCCTCCAGCGTGCCCGCCGCGTGCACGACGCCCAGCACGGGCGGTAGGTCCAGCGCATCCAGCGCGCTCCGCAACCGCGCCGCCGCGTCCGCCGCTCCCACGTCCAACACCACCGCGTGCACCGTCGTGCCCGCCTGCTCCATCGCCCGCACCCGCGCGACGGCGGCCCCCAGCGCGTGGTCCCCGCCCAGGCGCGCCCGCTCCCGCCGCGGCGGCAGCCCGCGCCGCGACAGCAGCACCACGCGGCGCGCGCCCTTCTCGACGAGCCAGGCGGCGACCTCGAGCCCCAGGGCCCCCAGGCCGCCGGTGACGAGGTAGGTGCCGTCGGGGCGGGGGAGCAGCGTGTGGGCGGCGGCGTCGCTGGGGCTGTGGAGGCGGTCGCGCGGCAGCGGTTGCAGACGGGCCACGCGCGGCAGCCCGTCCTCCACGCGCACCACGTCCTGATCGCGCACGTACTTGAGCGCGAGAGTCGGCAGCGGCGCGTCCGCGTCGTCAACGTCGATCAATGCCCCCCACTGGTCCGGATGCTCGGACGCGATGATGCGGGCGAGCCCGTGCAGCGGCGCCTGCGCGAGCGCCGTGGGCGTCGTAGCGGCCGCGACGCCGGCCGTGAGCGCAAACACCTTGACGTTGCGCAGCGAGTCGGCGCGGACGACGAGCTTGGTCAGCGCCAGCAGCTCCGCGATGAAGGCCTCGGCCTTGGCGGGGACGTCGGCGAGCGACGACACCGGGCCGGGGCAGTAAATGATGGCCGTGCCGGACGCGAGCGAGGCGGCCGACAGCTGCGACGCCGTCGTGGCCGTGGTCTGGCTCTTCAGCTGCCGGGCGTAGCGCGCGCGCGCGGCATCGTCGTCCGACACCAGCACGACGTTGCTCCAGGAGGCCGGCTTGTTGGCGAAGGTGGCGGGAACCCATGCAAGCGTGTGCACCAGGCTCTCGACGCTGCCGCTCACGCCGGGCGTGCCTTCGATCTCCGAGAAGCGCATCGACTGGAACCTAACCAGCACTTGGCCGTCGTCGCCGCAGACGCTGACGTGCACGGCGGGCGCGCCGCGCTCTGAGGCCTCCTCGACGTACAGATAGCCGGTCCTGGGCGGCGGCGTGCCGTACCCGGCGTAGAAGTGCACCTTCTCGATCTGCGCGGGCATGCGCAGCTTGGGGTTGTCGAAGAAGATGGTCGAGCCCACCGACGTGGCGGCGTCGAGCATCGACGCCCACGACGACGCGTCCCACGGCGGCGCGGCGCCGGCCGGCACGCCGGGCGCGACGTCCACGCGGGCGACCATCTCCTTCAGGTTGCCGTGGTGCTCGGTCACGGCCCAGGGGAAGCCCATGGCCGAGACGCCGACCTTGTCCAGGTAGTCGATGGAGAAGTTGGACGGCAGGACGGCGTTGATGCGCCTCTTGGCCGCCTCGATGTCGACCCGCACGCCCTGCTCGCCGCCGCCCGCCGTGCTCCAGCGCCCGGTGGTGTGCGTGACCCATGAGTGGTCCTCGGACTGGTCGCTGCTCCGCACCAGCCGCGACGTGATCTTGACCGTGTCGTCGACGACCACGACCTGGACGTCGCGGGGGGCGTTGACGGCGACGGGCACCCGCAGCGTGATGTTGGACAGGGTGCAGTCCTTGGTGGCGTGGTGGAAGGTGTTGACCAGCACCGCCGCGGGCACGATCTCGGTACCGTGCAGAGGGTGGCTGCCGGGAAACGGCTTGGTGCTACCATCCAGCTTCGTCGTGTATAGCACCGTGCTGGTTCCCGCGACGGCGTTGCGCAGGCCCAGCAGCGTGTGCTTGTCCACGTCGTGGGTGAGGCTGGCCACGCCGGCGGGAGCACCGCTCTCGACCTTCCTCCAGATGGGCTTGTGCACCCACTGCGTTCCAGGAACGGCCGGCGCCCACTGGCGGCCCAGCGGCCTCCGGAAGTCAATGTCCGCCCCCTTCGCGAACAGGGCGCCGACGGCGTGGAGCACGCAGGTCCCGGCCGGCTTGTTGCGGCGGAGCGTGGGCAGCACGGCGAAGTCGTCGTCGTCGACGCCACGGTCTATGATGGTCTCACTGACCGAGTGCGAGACAATGGGGTGGCTCGAGACCTCTAGGAACAGCCTGAAGCCGTCCGAGACGGCAGCGCCCACGGCCGAGGTGAGCAGCACCGGGTTGACCATGTTGCCGACCCAGTACTCGGCATCACGCAGGCCGACGGAGCGGGGGTCGACGTCTGCGGTCGAGTAGAGCGGAACCGTGGCCGGGCGGGGCTGGATTTCGTTGGCTAAAGCCTCCCTCAGGGATGCTGAAAGCGGGCTCAGCATACCGTACGAGTGGAACGCGATGTCGGTGGCTACCTTAATCACCTTGATCCCGCGGCCCTTCACCTTCTCGGCGTATCCAACGACGGCGTCGAGCTTTCCGCTGACAACACACGACGACGGCGACGAATGGATGGCGGCAACGACGTCGCCCGCCTCGCCCGCCTCGCCCGCCTCGGCCAGCTCGGTCTTGACCTGCTCGAAGGGCAGGTTCACCAGGAACATAGCCCCCTGGCCCTTCACGCGAGCGTACAGCTTGGCCCTCCGGGTGACGATCAAGGCGCCTTCGGCAGCAGTGAGGGCGTCGGCCACGACGCTGGCGGCAATCTCGCCCACCGAGTGCCCAATCACCGCGGCCGGGCGGACGCCGTTGCTCCTTAGCACGGCGGCGAGGCCGACCTGCGTGACATAGGTCAGCACCTGCACCCTGTCGGACTCGTCGAAGTCGCCGTGCCGCAGCGCGTCGACGGCGGAGAAGCCGCACTCGGCCTGCGTGATGCGATCGAGCGGCTGGACCGCGTGCAGGAAGACCTGGTTGGCGCCGACGAGCTCCTTGCCCATGTCCGTCCACTGCGCGCCGTGGCCCGAGAAGATCCAGACGACGTCCCGCTTGGCGCCGGCGCCGAGGGCGACGTCCTGCGAGGCCCACTCCTGCTTGGCCCCGGCCCCGGCCCCGGCGGCGAAGGCGTCGAGCGCCGCCGCCGCCTGCTCGTGGCTCTCGACCACGAAGGCGGCGCGGTAGTCGTGCCGGGTGCGGCGCAGCGCGAGCGTGTTGGCGATGGCCCTTAGATGCTCGCTCCTGGCGGCGGGCGTGGTCAGCCAGGCCGCCAGGGCGGCCGCCTGGCCCGCGAGGCGCTTCTCCTGCGGCGCCGACAGCACGAAGAGGACGGGGCCTCCTCCGCCGGGGCCGGGGTCGGTCTTCTCGGCCGGGATGCCGAGGGCGGACTGCTCGATGACGGCGTGCGACACGGTGCCGCCGTAGCCGTACGAGCAGACGGCGGCCCGGCGCGGGTGGCTGCGCGGCTCGGGCCACTCGGCCGCCCGCTGCACCACGCGCGTGCCCGACCGCTCCCAGTCGACCTTGGTGTTGAGCGTCGTCAGGTTCGCCTGCGGCGGGTATAGCGCCTTGTTCATGGCCAGCACCGCCTTGATGAAGCCCACCGCCCCGGCGCCCGCCTCGAGGTGGCCGACGTTCGGCTTGACGGAGCCGATGGAGACGGGCTGCGGGCGGTCCGCGCCGTAGACGGCCGCGATGGCGCTGACCTCGGTCGGGTCGCCGAGCGGCGTCGACGTGGCGTGCGCCTCGACGTACTCGACGGTGGCGGGATCGAGCCTCGCCAGCCGCAGCGCCTGCCGCGCCACGAGCTCCTGCGCTTTGGCATTCGGCGCCATAATGCCGTTCGTCTTACCGTCTTGCGCCACCGCCGACCCCTTGAGCACCGCGACGATATTGTCGCCGTCCCGTATCGCGCTGCCCATGTGCTTCAGCACCACGACCGCGGCACCTTCGCCCCGTCCGTAGCCGTGGGCGCCGTCGTCGAACGACAGACAAGAGCCGTCGGGCGAAATCGCGCCCGCCTTATCCAGTACCCTTGTCAGACCCGGGCCGCAGAGCGCGTTGACCCCTCCGGTGATAGCGACCTTCGACTCTCCCGTCAAGATGGCCTGGCGGCCGTGGTGGATCGCCACCAGCGAACTGGCACACGCCGCATCCACCGCCGTGCTCGGGCCCATCAGGTTGAGGTGATACGAGATGCGGTTCGGCACGCCGCAGTAGGCGGTGCCGATGCCCATCCAGGCGCCGACGTTGGGCAGGTCCTCGAGCAGCAGCTTGCCGTAGTCGTCCGAGTTCACGCCCATGAACACCGCCGTGTCGGAATAGGATAGCGACTTGGGGTCGACGCCCGCGTCCTCGAGCGCCTCCCACGTGACCTCGAGCGACAGGCGCTGCTGCGGGTCCATCTGCTCCGCCTCCTTGGGCGAGATGCCGAAGAAGGCCGGGTCGAAGTCCTCGAGCGCGTCGAGGAAGTAGCCGCGGCTCGTCGTTTCCCTCAGCTCTCGCGCGTTGCGCGAGTCGCGGTGCCGGTACGGCTCCCACCGCCACGCCGGGATCTCCGACGACGCGTCGCGCTGCGCCAGGATCGACTCCCAGAGCTGCTCGGGCGAGTGGTTGCCGCCGGCGAGGCGGCACGCCATGCCGATCACTGCCACGTCGTTCGAGTTGGTCTGGGGGGAAGGGGGGAGGCTGAGTTAGCAGTTGCGAGAGACCAACGCGGCTTTGTGGGGGAGGGGGGAGGGGGGCTTCTCACGAGCTCTCCGGGCTCACTCGGCTCGCTTGCGGGGCTGTCCACGTACACGGGGGTGAAGGACCCGGACGGCCTGGTGTGGGGGGTGGAAGGGGAAGTGATGTCGGCCATCGTGGCCGTTGTGAGATGTTTGATGGTGCTGGGCTGCCGGCGCGCCTTCTGGCAGCAATGATATGCTGCATTTGGTTTGTAGAGTCGAGCACGATTGCAATGACTCGAGCACTTTGCGGTGGAAGGGGTCCCTACGCTGCTGAGGGGAGCGCTGGGCGCTCCAGAACAAGCTCCAACGGGAAATTCCCGATCAGGCAGACGGCGCGATGGTAACCGTATCGGGGAGCGCGGGTACTCCATCTCTAAACCGCAAGGACGAGCAGAGAGCATCTCCGAAGATCAGCAACGGCGGCCGTTGGACTGGTGGTGGACGTCCATCTCAGACATCCTCTTGTCCGTTGGTGAAGCCTTACTACCGGGGAAACTTTCATTGTGGCACATGCCCCGCCATGTTTGTCAACGAGTGAGGTCATTTCCGTACTGCCTGAACTACAATTCCTCCGAGACTTGTGTTTCCTTGCTAATTCCTGCTTTCCAAATTCCTTGCTCCCTGTGTAGTTGGAAACCGTTGTGACATCTTGTTCCCAGTGAGGCTCAACAATGTCGTAATCTAAAAGCGAAGGAATAACCGGGAAGAAGACGGAACCATTTTGATAATTGTAATCATTTTGATAATTGCACATGTCCTACTCCTACGAGTCCTAGTTTGCATGAAAAAGCAGATGCCTTGAAAGAGGGTATTGTTGCAGCTGGTTGGTCGACGCACGCTCATTTTATTGAGCGTTGAAGCAAATCTACTGCGCAAGTAAACGGGGTACCGGCCGATCTAATCTCGAGAAATGCTTTGCTTGCCTGCCTCCATCCGCCCGGCGACCAATGCATGCATTTGCAAGAGAAGTGTCGAGCTGCTTACCTACTCGTGTGCCGTTGAGCAAAACAATGGGGATGCAGGGCGCAACCCGTGCTTCACGATTCGAGAGAATCGAAGGTTGGATTTCCCTACTCGATTTGGCATCCGACCACAGAGATCTTTGCCCAATGGAGCAGTCGGAGTTTGACACGGGGCAGCGGAAGACGCAGAGCGAGGTGCGCGCGGGGCAGATGTCGATCAGATGACCCGAGCAGCTGGAGCTAAGCACTTGCTGCTACCACACGCTGCAAACGGCGCCGTGCCATTGGTCGATCTCGCATTCGGAGGATCAACCGTCCAGCCACAGCGCTAACATGCGAACGCTTCGCCGTTGCTGGTCCCGGCCGTACGTGCCGGTTTGGAACACCCTAATCTGGCAGTGCGTGCAGCACTGACCATATCAGGTCGTTTTCACCCGGAATGTTCTCCCCCCATCCGCCTTTACAAGAGACTTCAAAAGAGTATCGTATGGCTGTTGGCAAGCCAATGCCAATCACCTTGATCCTCAGACCAATTTATTCCGTCGAGAGCAGCGCGAAAACGTTGGCAGGTTGAGCATTGTCGTCTTGCTTCAGTTGTATCTACAGTACAAGCCGCAAACCCCTTCAAACATCATGCCACTCTTCCGTCCATTTGTGCCCTACCACAACTCGGCTGGGCAGACGACGACTGTCAAGTACGTGCGCTTCCGGTCCCTGCAATGCCGACCTTGCGTCAACCACTCACGCCCGCCCACAGATTCGGCGGGCTTCTGACGACCGAATTCCTGGAGCCGCCGCCGGGCCGCTGCTTCTACTTCCGGCAGACGTACAAGCACAATGTCGAGGGCCCGATCCCGGAGAACCTGCGGCGGCTGATCGAGTCGCCGATGCGGCCCAAGGGCCCGCTCCTGCACTTCCACCAGTTCCAGACCGAGTACTTCCCGCGTGGAGTCGGGCATCATGGGCATCGAGTGCGACGGCGAGCACCGCAAGGTCTACCCGGACGACGGCAAGATCTCGGTCAAGGCCTGCAGCGTGCACCGCTTCTACATCCACCCGGACTCGCCCGGCGAGACGACCGTCTACCTCAGCGCCTCCGACAGCGGCATGGACTACCAGCTCGACCGCATCTCCTTCGAGAACTAGTATGGCTATTGGCACGATGCCCTCCTCCACGAGGGCAAGCTGAACTTTTTTCAGTACCTTGCGGTAAGCTGCCTACTCAATCCCGGCTTGTGCGCCGCTGCACTGACGCCGGCATGCAGATTCTAGATGCCTACTCGGTCCCGCCGAAGTGGGTGCCCTTCCGAAGGTTCATCGGGTACTGGGGTAGCGTGGTCCTCGGGCGGTGGATTGGAGGGTTGCTGGGGTACAAGCCGTTCTTCAAGGAGTACACCACGGACTGGGATTACGCGGTGACGCTGGATTGCCATGACTGCCCTCGAATATAGCCACAGCGGCTGTTGCGCCACACTCTTTGTTATAAACCAAAGATGATCTTCCGAATGTCCTTCAAGCACGGCTCCAGAGACTCCTCTTACAACAGCCATTGCAGAGGGCGAGGATTCAGCTCCGTGCGCTCATCCGGCTCCGATCGCCTCCACGTCCCCCTTTTGGAAGTCCTGGGCCACTACCCGATTTGTAACCGGAGACACCAATCCTCCGCCACCTTGACCAGCACCAAGGCTCCACTGACTGCGCTACATTCAGGAGTAACCCCACTTTGTCTCCAATGATGCGTGGTTAAATGACGGTCCCTTGCCTGTCCTTACTCCTTCATCCGGGAAGCCTTTGCCTTCATCATGCTGCCCATAACGGTACTCTCGGCGCTGCTCGTCGTTGTGCTGTACTTTGTGTACGGCGCGTTCAAGTATGGCCATCGTAGCAAGAATAGGCCCACTGGTGAGCCTTGCAGATTCAGTTCGCTTAGGAAATAACATACCAATCAACCATAGGGCCGAGGACGTTGCCCTTCATCGGCAACCTCCACCAAATTCCCAAGAACTATACCCATGTGAAATAAGCCACCTCATTCGGTCGACTGACCATGGAGGTGCTCACTCATGGCCGCCAGGTTCACTCAATGGGCCCGTCAGTACGGTAGTCTCTATAGCTTGAAGCTGGGAAGTGCTACGATGGCAGTCATCACGGACCGCAGCCTCGTCAAGAGCACAGTGGACAAGAAAAGCAACATTTACAGCCACCGACCTTCTTCTTATGTCTCCCACGATCTGATCACAAAGGGAAACCACCTTCTTGTCATGTTCTACGGCGACAAGTGGCGGACGTTCCGCCGGCTCATCCATCAGCACTTGACGGAGAACATGGTCGAGCGGGAGCACCTGACGATTGTCAATGCTGAAGCAGTGCAGCTTGTTCGCGACTATATGCTCTTTCCGGAAGACCACATGCTCCACCCAAAGCAGTTCAGTAACAGCATTAGTAACTCAATAAGTCCGTTCCGCCCACGCCTCTGCATCATCCTACTGACCAGACGCGTAGTATACGGGATCCGCGCGCCCCACGCCAGATCAAAATACATGAGGCGTCTTTACACGCTGATGGAATCTTGGTCGGAGCTGATGGAGACCGGCAACACGCCGCCCGTGGACATCTTCCCGTGGCTGAAGGCGGTCCCGCAGCAGCTATTCGGCGACTACAGAAAGCGGTCTGTCGCCGTGCGCAAGCAGATGGAGATACGGTACGAAGACATCCTGCAGGACGTGAAGAAGCGGCGCCAGACGTGCAATGCTGGGTCCTTCATGGACGTGGTGCTAGACCAACAGGAAAAAATCCAGCTGCCACCCGACCAACTCCGCTTCATCGGCGGTGTCCTGATGGCGGGAGGTTCAGACACGTCTTCGTCGCTCATCTTGGCCATCGTCCAGGCACTCATTCTCAATCCGGAGGTGCAGGAGAAGGCCCACCTCGAGATCTCGGCCGTGGTTGGAGAAGATCGGTCTCCGCAGTGGTCCGACACGGATTGGCTTCCCTACATCAATATGATTGTCAAGGAAGGTCACCGCTGGCGGCCTATCCTGCCACTTTGCTTCCCTCATGCACTCGGTGAAGGTGGGCTTCACCCTCACAAACACTAGGGTACCAAGCGAGGTTGGGTTTACACATAGATATTAAGTGGGGGTCCCAATCGCAGAATCCTCGCTTATTCATGTGTATTCAACAGGTTATTTATGTGTATTCCACGGTAATCTGGGGCATTCTCACGGTTTTATACAGTAAATCCAGGAGATACTATGTTAAAACAATAGATATATCTAGTAATATCGCAGTAAAATGTGTGCAATTACACCCCCTACGTAGCTGCCTACAGCCCTCGCGATTGCCACCCTCCCGATCGATTACTACCACCGCCGCCGCCCCCTAACCACCCTTAACTACTACTACTACCGCTTGCTACTATAATAATAGCGCTATAGGACTAACTACTATATATATACGACCTCTACGCGTATCTATATACGTTATAATACTAACCGCCGACACGATATTATTTACTAAGTAGAAAACGCGCCCTTCGCCGCCATCTACGCTTCTAGCGAGTAGTAACCCCCTTTCTTTCTCGCTCTTTTATACATCTCTAAATCTTTTTATAGTAGCGTAGTAGCCGCAACCGGGGATACTAAAGTAGTAAAGAACTCGGCTATACTCGTAGATAGATAAGGGGGGTACTCTATAGTAGATCCTACTACTATCGCGGTTATCTAAGTACTACCTCTACGAGGCGACGCTGCTATAGTAGAGTATATCCGGCGAGACCTAGATCCTCTTAAATCTAGTATATTACTCCGCGAAACGAGTTATCTGCGTATCTTTATCGTTACCTACTATTATATAGTGTTATAGGATCTACCTTAGTAACCGCCTCTTATACGTGTTTATTACCCTATTAGATATTATACTACTAGCCCTTAGCTATACTCGTTATTCTTCGCTACTTCTAGGTAGTTTAAATAGCTCTAGGAGGTACTAATACTCCTCCTTAATAACTTTATTAGTTATACTCTCGTCTAGTTTCGCTTTACTACGGGCGAGTCGCTTAGTAAGGCCGTAGAGACGTTTAAACGAGTATTACTATTAATAACGAGTAGAACTATAGTCTTCTATAGTATTAGCGAGGTATAGAAGGCTATAAACTTATAATATATAAGCCGGAAGACGCTTATTATCGTTATTATAGTAGATCTTCTCGTGCTTCTATATAAACTATTCGTAGAGGCCCCTAATCTACGCGATCTAGTATTAAGAAACGTCTCTCTACGAGTAAAGGGCGAAGATCTTACTTAATAGTAGTAGATAGTTATAAGGTCGCTTCTATAGGTACCCCGCGAGGTACGGAGGACCCTAGATAGTTAACTAGACCTACTATTTAGCTGCTTTAAAGTATTTATAGTATTTAATTATATCTCGCGGGGGTATATCTACTAGAGAGCGGGGGAGGGTCGATCGTAGACCTCTATAAGCGGTAAATATCTCGTTTTAGTCCTTCTACGATAGAACGTAGTTATTAACGGTCTAAGAGTCGTTCCTAGCGTTCGTCTAATCCTCTAGGCTGCCCCTAGTGTTAGTCTAAAGACCTATAAGTAGCTTAGTAAGATTAAGAAGAATATTATATATAATATTTATAGGGAAGCTCCGAGGGAAGTAGATCGTTTAGAGGCTTAATAAGTAGAATTCTCGCTCGATATCTAGCTAAACGATTAGTAAAGCGATCTACTAGATAAGAAGATCCCGCGTGTACGGCCGTTTTTACTAGTAAAACCGCGAGAACCGTACTAAACGACGAAGGTCTTCTCTAGAGGTTTCTTCTTACTAAGATTACGCCTATATACCTAGCCGAGAAGTATAATATCCGCGATATCTACTCTTAGATAGGTTCGCGGAGGGTAAATAAGGCCTCCGCTACGGGGGTAATAGTAGTTATTTTTACTTATATAACGTTCTACCTTTACTCGATAGTATCTATATAGAACGATAGTATTACCCGATATCTTTATATCTATTACCTCTATAATAGTAGGCCCGTTACCTATTATAAGAGGAATAACAGCCCTTAAGCGGAAGGAGGCCTATATTAAGGCGTCTTATATCTCGACTTCTAAAGGCGACTCTAGCTCTCGTAGCTTCTATATAAGCGGCCGTAGATAGTTATCTAGATTCTTATACTTCTTCGGCCTAGAGATAATATAGCTTATAAGAGTATTACTACGCTTATAGTAAAGCCGCGGAGGAAGATTAAGTAGTATAATAGCGACTAGAATACTATAGTATTAGTATCTACTAGTAACGACCTATATACCGTCGAGGGAGAGTTATAAGGCGAGATCTAAGGCCTACTAGAGCGATTCTAGCGATTCTAGCTAGCCGTAACGTAGTTTATATAGTAATCTACCGCTCTAAACGTCTTAGTAAAGCGTCGAATAGGTCTTTAGAAGGTCTACTCGCTCTACGTAGCGGTACTAACCCGTTAATCTAGATATAAGAGGTATATAGGTAAACGAGCGGCGGGCGCGGTAGGGGGTCGTCCTAAGGTAGTATCGATTCTAGTAATAGTATCGGTACCGCTTATCGTGGCGAAACGACCCTATAAAAGCTATATAGCTATCTATATAGTAATTAATAAAGGTCGGATAGATGCCTATAAGCTTTTTAAGCCGCTCTAGAGTACGTCTTCGCGAGGGGAAGTAAACTAAGCCTAAGTAATAACGATAATCGGCGTATTAAGCCCGCGAGAGGGAGTCGCCTATACGTAGGCCCTTATAGTAGTTATAGTTAACCTTATCTATTTCGTTTTTATTAGTAAATTCTATAAGGGAACCGAACTACCTTAGTTTAGGGGGTTACTCTTAAATACCTTCTCTAGCGGCTAGCCACTATATCGATCGATACTTGCGCTAAGATAGTTATCTTTACTATCTTCTTTCTTAGAACTACCTTTAGATACGCTTAGGGGGTTATCCTTATCTAGCGCGGGGGGTTTATTATCCTAGAGAAGGTCGTTATTATCGTCGTTTTCTATTCTAGGACGTTTATACCGGAGGGAGACCCGCGAGGGTCTCTAATACTATTCTACTTTAATCTAGTTACGCCTATACTATATACGAAGGCTAGTTATATTTAGAAGGGTTAAGAGTCGATTTAGTAACGTTATTAAAGTATTTTCTTATAAAATACGTGTAAGAAAATTTTTTATATAGGTAGTAGCGCCTAGATGTCTTAATAGGGTCTCGCTACTAGATGTATAACTACACGCGTAATCTATATAAACGGGGCTCTTTCTCGTTCTCTATAAATTTATAGGTAAAACTTAAAGCACCCTAGTCGCCGATAATTACGGCGAACTAACTACTATACCGTTTAATACTACTATTAGCCGCGGCGATCTACCCCCCTCGTTACTACTTAAAATACCTAAGCCTAAGACTAAACTAGGCTAAAAGAAGCTTAAGAAGATCGTATAAGAGTATAACTATTCTAATCTAGTTAAGAATATACGCCTATTAAAGAAGTAGGCGAGGAACGCCATTACCGAAGATTCTTATAAGAATAATAAGTAGGGTAATCTAGTGCCTAAGCTATAGTAAACCTTGCGGTATAAGGAGTAAAACGCTATAATAGACTACTTCTTAAGACATTATAAGTTTACCGCCTTTAACCGCTTTTAAGATAAATAGGTAGTTATTACTATTATAGAGGCGGCTATTACTACTACTTATAGCGAGGGTAGCCGTAAGGCCTATCGCGAGAAGAAGAGTAGATTATATTAGAGTAAGACCGCGGAGAGCCGTTACTAAAACGAGGGCGATTTTAATAAGAGTTCTCTAAGTAGGCGCGCGATCGTAATTAAGGACTAGAACGAGAATTAGAACGAGAATTAGAATAAGAATTAAGGCGAGGATTAAGATAAATTACTAGCTTACGATACGATAGGGAACTCTTACTAAAACTAGACTCTTTCTAGTACGAGTTCTCTAAGCCGTACCTTATCTATAATAGAAGATAAACCGCCGGCGGGTAACTCGCCGATATTATAACTAAGATAGCGTAAGGCAACTATAAAGGTTTAAAAGATCTAAGAGCTTACGTAGATAAAGTAGAAGGTAAAGATTATTAAGAATAACGCTACTACGAAGAAGGTTTATAATAATAAGGCGATAAAGAAGGCTACTAAGGGGTTAAAAGCTTAGTAAAAGAATAAAAAATAGTTCGCCCTATTTACGTTATTCTTAAAGAAGTAGGAGGAGGAGGTAGCGTAGGTAGCGTAGGTAGCGTAGGAGGCGTAGAAGGCGTAGAAGGCGTAAGAGACGTAGGTAGTAGAGTAGTAGTAGTAGAAGCCTTCTAAGTAGAGAAAAGGTCGCCTAAGAAACGTAGGTTAGAAATAAGCGTAGGAACTTTTCGCGATTTTATAGTATTTATCTTATAAAATTAAAAGGCATCTCGGTTACCTATCTATCTATTTATTTAATACTATAGAGTTTAGAGCGATCGTAGGTAGGTTCGGCGGCTAATATCTAAGGTTAAATCGCTTATATAAGCTATCTAGCGTTTCTTTAGACTAATAAAGGTCCTTTAGAACCTCGCCGAGCGATCTATAGCCTTAGATAGTACTATTCTATATTAAAACTATATACGACTCGCTTATATTATATTAAAAGGTTATAAAACGTATGTAATAGCGTAAATTTAATACGGATCTTCGCGTAAATATTACGGATCTATAGTCGGGTATATAGGCGGTTTCAGCTTTACGTATTAAAATATGTGTAATTACAAGGACTTACGTGCGGGGTACATAGAAAGTATACCCCTGCGCAATTATCTGCGTTTCGTTGGTACCCTAGTGAAAGTCATATCCTGTGTGTTCTGCAACTGCTGACGCGAATGCTGCAGACGACTAGGTTGATGGCAAGTTTCTCCCAAAGGGCACCATGGTCATCCTGAATGTCTGAGGCATGCAAATGTACCCGCAAGTATGGGAGAACCCGGAGAAAATTCCACCCAGACAGGTACCACAACCATCCCGAGCTCGCTCCGGAGTATGTTGCGGGCCAGAAGCGGGATCATTACAGCTACGGTGCCGGCCGGCGCATCTGCCCCGCATGTACCTTGCAGAGCGGAACATGCTTCTATCCATTGCAAAGCTTACGAGTCCACCATGGTAAACGAGTTGTTGTTCGGCGAAGGTGCATGAAAGTCAGCGAGCTGACTTACGTAAGCGAACGCCAGGATGACGCGACCGAACGGGCTCCTCTGCATGGCAAGCCCATGGTACAGATCGTGGCTTATTGGAGATAAGACTGCCCCGGCCGGATGTGGCGCAAGCTTATCAACGGTCGGGGCCCCGTTGTTGGCCTGGTACGTGCGCTCAACTCCTTAGCTTCTATCCCATGACGCAGCCGGAAGCTAGCGCGATGAATAGCAGCACCTCAGACTAGGGGATGGCTGTGCTCCTGCAGTCGATGTAACAGGTTAAACTCACCACCATCTGCTGTTTTTGGCAGTCGACAGGCCTCTGTCGCACAGGAAAACAAGTTGACGCTAACGTCCTTGACAGGGCTATGGGTTGTACGGGGTTATGGGTCAAACCAATGAAAATCGAAGAAAATCCACGATTCAAACCCACAATCCGGTTGGTTGACCCATAACCCCGTCAAGGACGTTAGCCTTCGCCTGCATCACCACCAGGACCCCCGGCTCGTAATCCGCGCGCTAGCGAAGCCGTGCTGCAGCGCCATCCGTAACCTTATCTTATAACACTACTCTACGCCCCCGAAGGAATCGCTGCTAAGGCTGCAAAAGCAAACTGAAAGGCTTGTTCGGCCGTCGGACGTAGCGCCTGGCCCTGTACTGCGGGTCGAAGGATTGCAGCAGGGCTAGCCCATCAGTCCACTCCGGTAAGCACTTGCGAGCAAATCGCTTTGCGGCGGGGTGGGCCTTTGCCCGTCCCCACGGCCTCGCCACAACCTGACCTCACCACGAGGCTCCGCCCAACGCTACCGATAGCGTGCAAGCACGGCTTCCCGCTGTCCCTCTGAAGTACACCCGCGCACGGCTGCCCCAGACTTGTGCTTGTGTCAGGCCACCGCCCCGACTTGGACCATGTTCACCACCTTCTACGGCACATCCCCGCGCCCCGCGGGCCACAAAGACACCCCTTCCGCCAACCGCCCCAAGCGCAGCCAGGTACGCCGCGCCTGCGATTGGTGCAAGCTCATGCGTATCAAGTGTGACAGCCGCCACCCCTGCTATAACTGCCAGCAGGCCGGCCGCGAGTGCGCCATCAACCGCGAGAACCAGTTCCGCAGCGTCGCGGCAGCCGTCAAGTAATCTCCCGTCCCCGGCTCCCTCGCCGGCACTGGCTGACGCGGTCGCAAGAGAGGTCGAGAGGCTCCGCGCCCAGGTGCGCGAGTTCGAGAGCCAGAAACAGGAGTCCAAGAGCCAGTCGCCCGTCGACCTGTCACGGAGAGACTCACCCTACGAATCCCGCCCGTCCGCCTCGCGCAACGGCGTCCGCGTCGACTCGGTCCTCTACGGCGTCGCCTCGCTGCCCTTCTTCCTCACCCGCATCGGCCACTTCCTGGAAACCGTGCGGCACCTGCCGCAGCCCGACATCATTGGCTCATGCACCGCAGGCGCACGCACCGCGCCCGCGCCCAGCCGTCGCTTCCTCAGCGCCGACTACCTGCCGCGCTCCCAGGAGGACCACTTCCTCGACCTTTTCTGGCAAACACACTACTTCAGCTTCCCCATCCTGAACGAAGGCCACTTCCGGCGCGAATACAACGCGCTGTGGGCCGACTGCGCTCCCGGAACGCCGCGAAAGGCATCGCCGCTGGTCGACATTGTGCTGGCCCTGTGCGTCCAGCTGGGCGCCTTCTTCATACACGACGCCAGCGACGCCGCTTCCCCCGACACCAGCTACCCCCGCTCGCTCGCCGGCTTCCAGTACTACAGCCGCTGCCAAGAAGCCATCGACCAGACCATCGAGAGCCCCTCCATCACCACCGTACAATGCTACGTGTTCAGCATCGTCTACCTGTACGAGGCCGGCCTGGTCAACCGAGCGCAGGTTGTTTCGGGTAAGGCCATCGTCATGGCCATGATCCTCGGGCTGCCCAACGAACCGCCGGGCAGCGAGCCCGAGACGCAGAAGGAGGTGGTTCGCCGCACGTGGTGGAGCCTGTACATCCTGGACGCCACGTTGTGTATCGAGGTCGGCCGCCCGCCCATGATTGGCCCCTCGCATTCGACCTGCCACCTGCCGTCCGATTCGGCTGAGATCGCCCAGTCGCTGGGCCCGCACTACATGTTCGATGACACCTGCCTTACCTGGCTCGGCTTCCAGACCCAGACGCTGCGCCTCCTCAACGCCGTCAGGTCCATCCAGTCCGTCCTCTACGCCAAGTACGACGCCGTCGTCAGCGACAACGGCTACGAGCACTTCGGCGGCAACGGCGCCGCCCGCGAGGAGACGGCACGCCTTGTCACGGAGCAGATGCGAGAGCTCAAAGCCTGGGCCAAGCAGGTGCCCGAGAACTACATCGTGCCGCGCCGGAACGGGCAGCCCTACTCGACGGACCGGTCGCCGCTCGACCTCAGCACCGACATCCCCATCCACTGCCAGCGCCAGCGGCTGCTGCTCGAGCTGCAGTACCACCAGTACTGCATGAGCATGTACCAGCCCTTCATCCCGCTCGCGTCGACGGCCGACGTGCCGACGCCGCTGTCCGACTCCAAGGCGGCGGCGGGCCTCAACCACGCCATGACGCTGACCAGCATGGTGCATCAGGCGCTGACGTCGTCGGAGGTGCTCAACGGCGTGTACCACGTCTTCCAGTGGCAAAAGAAGGCGCTCTTCACCATGCTTGGCTTCGCCTACACATTCCCCGTCAGCCCCTCGACCGCCGCCACCCGCAAGGCCGTCGAGACCGCCATCGCGGTCGTCGACATGTACCGCGACGTCCTGCCCGAGGCCGGCCCCGTCTCCGCCGTTGCCCGCGCCCTGGCAGACGACGTTGGCAACCTCGTCACCGGCTTCTGCACCGGCGGCAGCCGCTGGTCGTCGTCGTCTTCCACCGATACCGTGGCGACGGCTGCCGCGTCGGCATCAGTAGTAGCAGCAGCAGAAACAGCAACCGGCCGGCCCAAGACCACGACTGCGACTGCGATTGCAGCTGCGACCCCACCCGAAGACAAGCAAGATTTGGCGATGCTGACGACGGCGGCGGCGGGCAGCGCCGCCGCCGACGAGCTCCTCGACCTGGCTTTCCTGCAGGAACTGGGCAAGTTTGGCACGAGTTGGGAGACCACGGACATGCTGTGGACCAGCCTGGACGCGGGTGACGGGCTCCCCTGCAGCGACGGTGGCGGAGCGATCACCACCGACTCGTGGGCGGCCATGGGTGATGACGATGTCGCGCCGCGCCTCAGCAATGGCGAGATGGATTCGTCGTAGGATTCGATTTGCATGCTGGACGGCGGCGCTGATTTGCCTGAGGAGTTATGGAGGGTGGTGGGCGTTCGGCTAAAAGAGCGGCCTGGCGGGGAACTGTCTTGTTTTGCTTTCTGTTGGTTCACGGATTCAAGGGGCTGCTCTTTGGGCGTGGCCGGGGTGGAAGGCATTGTAGAGCAATGAGATAGACGGCCGGGCTCTGCAAATGGACTCCGCTCGATCTCCGAGCATCCACTTTCTCAACACGGGGTTTGGTAATCCCCGCTGGGGCCCCAAGGGGGAGGTGATGCACGAAGCACATGTGGGGCGGATTAACAGAACCCCCCTGGGGTTCGGCCGCCGAACAAGCTCTTAGTTTCACTCAAACACTGCCCAGTTGGGAATGCCTCGACGCCGGCTCGAAAGGACCCTGCGACGCTTGCCTTGAGCCCGAATCCGATCGAGTCTTGGGCAGTTGCCACAGTTGCTGTAACAAAGTACGTGACGCCCAATCTGCTTAGGGGAAGCAGATAACTCTCCCACCCCACCAATCATGTCCGAGCCCGGCGGGAAGGCCGTCGGGAGGATGGGGGCGTACAGCCACCCGCTGAAGCTTAAGCGGACATACGACGGGCTCAGCCGCGTGCACCAGATGCCTCAAACAAGGGACACGCTCCGCGTTCGCAACCAAATCGAAACCAGTAACTAGTGGGCCAAAGGAACGCAATCCACGTCCCGCGCCAACAAAGAGTCCCGGTCCAAACGCTCCGGGACCTCGGATTCTCCCACTTCCCGGAAAACCCTTGCCGTCTAGGTCCCTCCTGCACCTCGATGCCCGGACGACGATGCAGGCCGCCCGCCACATACAGTTCCAACCACGTCCCTGAGCCGGCGGGATCGCCCGCCATTCGACAAGGCGTCTCTCCTCTGGACGAGACCTGGGCCGAGCCACCGAGCTCGCAACAGCGCAGCCGACGTCCACACTCCACCACGACCGCGGGACGTTGGCCTCCGACGGCCATATATCATGGCCGGCGACTGTGGTGGCGAGCCGCGCGCCGCCGACCCCCCCCCCCCCCCGCCTATTAGATAGAAATATAGTTTACCGTTAACTTTAACCGAGTTTCTTGTCTAACGTTCCTTGTTAATAAATCGATTATTGTTGTAAGGCTGTGAGGCACGACGACGAAACAGGGAGTTTACTGCTGGATAGCAAGGGGGTCTCGATTGGTGGATAGACGAATCCTTAGGGGATTCGGCTGGCCTTTGGAGAGGCATGAAGGGAAGGGATATGTGCCAAGAAGCACGTGACCCGCAGGGGCTACGCATGCTACTACTCGCATAAGCCACGCATGGGCTTCGCAGGGCGAGGCCCTAGACCTGGCCAGGCGGCTCTCACAGTCTAGTCACCGACGTCACCGAAAGCCAACCGACATCTCACAGCAGCACCGAAAGCGCCAAATACGAAAACACAAACAAATTTATCTACAAACACACCAAACAATCAAGTATATACAGAAAAAAAAAATCTCCCTTCCCTTCCCTTCCCTTCCCTTCACCACCACCTCCACCTCCCCCAGTCCAGCTCCCCGTCCCTCAACCACACCTTGCCCCCGCCCCCGCCCCGGTCGCCCGTCTCGCCGATCAACTCCTCCCACCCGGCGTCCAGGTCCACCTCGACCCGCAGCCCGCCCCTCTTCATGCCGACCTCGACCCTCGCCGCCCCCTTCCGCCCCACCACGCCCGTCACCTTGCCCGAGTGCGCGACCTCCTGCGCGCCGCACCCCGCCCCGGCCCCGTCGTCCGGCACCCACACGCGCGGCGCGCCGCTGATCATGGCGGGCGAGGCGTAGGCGTCGCGCAGGAAGTGTCGGAGCTGTTCCCGTCGACGCCGCCGCTTCCGTTTCCGCTCCTCCTCCTCTTCCGTCCGTCCCTCTGCTCCCGCCATTCCTCCTCCTCCTTCTTCTTCTTCTTCTCCTCCTTCCCCCTCCTCGCCTCCGGCGACGACGGTGTCGTTGTCCGCGACCCCCGACACGTCCGGCATGTCGCCCGGCGCCGGCATCAGCAGCGCCTGCAGCCGCGCGAAGTCGTCGTACACCTCCGGATGCAAGAAACCCAGCGCCTTGTGCTTCAGCGTCTCCGCGACGCCCGGCGCCGGCCCGCCGCGCGACGCGGGCGGCGGCGGCGGCGGCGGCGAGACGAGCGTCGCGAGCAGGGACGACGCGTCCGAGAGGGCGGCGAGGGCGTCGCGCGCGGTCCTTTCGGCCGTGGAGGGTCGTTGCCGTCGTGGTGGGGGTTTCTCGGGGTCGTCGTGGTTGTTGTTGCCGTTGCCGTCCGAGGGTGGGAGGTTCGAAGGGTCGTCGGCGGGGGGTTTGTCGGAGGAGGAGGACGGGAAGTGCACGCGTGCGAGCATCTTGAGGAGGTCGAAGGTCGTGGCCGCGAGGCCTTCGGCGCCTTCGAGGGCGCGGGCGTCGTTTTGGCGGTGGTGGGGGTGGGCGCGGCGGTTGCGGTTGCGGCGGCGGCGAAGGGTGGATGAGGGCGTGTCGGAGTTGGAGTCGGAATCGGACGAGTTGTAGCCGTCGTAGCCGTCGTCGTCGTCCTTTGGGGGTGACTTGGGCGCATTGGAGGAAGACGGCGCGCGGGAGACGGTGTTGAGGGACCGGGTGCCGTTTTCAACGTGGATCGTTTCTTCTTCGGCGCCGGGAGGGTCCAAGTCCATGTCGGGAGGGTCCAGGTTGGGAGGTTCGAAGGTTGGGTAGTCGAACGGTAGGTCGCCAAAGCCTGGGTGGAGGAGGGAGTTGGAATCCGTTGCGTTGTCGTCGCCGAGTGGTTTCTCGGCGGATTTCCCGCCCGAGAGTGAGCGGGGAAGGTTGTCCAGCAGAGGACCGACAGCTTCGTTGAGAGAGATGTGGATGACTGCGGTCGTGGTTATGCTGATGAACATCATCACAACGGGGCCGAAAGAGAGTCGAAGTGCGAAGAGACCGAGGAGGCAGACCTCGGCAAGGTAGAGCCCAGTAAGCAATTGTTTGAGGGCCAGGATATACGAAAGCCCTCGGGTATCAATTTCGGATGAGTAAACGTAGAGAAGGTTGTACTTGAATACGAGGTGCATGATGGAGCACCCGAGAGCGGTAAAGCCCAAGATGAGCGGCGCGATGACTGAGTAGCTGATTGCTGGAACGCTGTCAGTATCGTGAATTCGGGTCACGTCGGTTGAGGAATGACTTACCAATGACGCCCAGGTTGATAAACACCGGCATGATGCCTCCCCAATGAACATTCCTCATCCTATGCCACCGTTTGTACATGAGCTTGGGATTTCTTCCGAAGCGCTGAGCGACATAGTACTTGAAGATGGCGGAAAGGTGGACAATGTCGCTTGCGCCTTTGCCGAGACATTGAATGATCATGTACGAAAGATAGAAGTTTGACGCCTTTGGAAGGCAGGTAGCCAACAGGCTGCGGGCCGACATTGGATCTTTGATAATCTGTGAAATGGATGCAGATGCGGAGGACGTGAAGGTCGTGACAAGAAACACCTGAAGGACTTGGAATCCAAAGTAGGCGCGTTGAGTGAACATTTCGATATGGGTGAGCGAGGGTACACCTGCCGCCCTGGCAAGGACTGGAGCGTGCGTTAGCTTTGATCGAAGAACAGGAATGTCCTGTCTTACCTCGTAGGATGCCGGGAACAATTGCCATCAGGAGGGACAGGGCCAACGCAGGAAGCAATCCTGTGATGAAGCCGAGTATTGTCGCGGGAAGCTTCTCAATCCAGCTCAGAAAGGGAATACTGTCAGCCAGGAAGGAGATGTTGCTCGTCATGCCGACAAAAGCACAAGGGATGGACCAAAAGACCGTCATCAGAGCAGTCGCGGTCATGATGCCGGTTCGGCGGACGATGCGCTCCCACCAGCGCATGCGAAGGGAAAACCAGATGATCTCGTACGGACGGACGCCGATGTAGCGCTGGGACATGTGGGAGGGCCGGTGGTAGGCAAGCGACTGGTAGGCGATCTGGGCCTCGTTCTGCGAGGTGAATTCGATGAAGGCTGCCGGCATGGGGTGGCCCACGTCGCCCCGGTTGACCCGCTTCCGCACCTGGTTTATCTCTTTCCCAAGCTTTTTCAATCGCTTCCGCGTCCACCTGATGGTATCGACGCGCCGCAGGAAATTGGCCAACGGCCGATGCCAGGGCCGCTCTTCTTGAGGAATCCATTGCGCTGCGATGGATCCTGGGATGTCGAACGGGGGCCCTTCGGGTCCGAATTTCACTGGCTCTAATGCACCGGCAGGGTCGAGCTTGTCGTCCGTGCTTTCAGTACTGGCGGTGGTGGTCGTGGCCGTATGTGTCCGTTGTCGTTCTACCGGTCCATGCTCGAGGTCGATGTCTGGCTGACGGATGTCCGGGTGGCCGTTCTTCGCTATCCTCCTCCAGGCAAGGTTTGCCTTTCGGATGAGTTCAAGCTCGGCATCTTGCAGGCGGGAAGCTGTTTGATCTCTTTCCCTGACCAGCCGCTCCAACTCCCAAGACGTTTTGGGAATCCACACATTCTTTACCGAGTCCCCAAAGACTTTGCGCAGCTTGGCTTCGTCCAACAACTGTTCAGGCACGCAGGTGAAAAGGACAGTGCGCGAAGAGAGACGATCGGCGTAGAATGGGCTGAGCAGGTAGGCCTGGCGCAAGTTGATGGCGTAAATGCATTCTCTGCACACAGTGTACAGAACGAGCCCTGCGAGAGGTTAGCGAAGGGGGCATGGAATCTGGATAATATTGATGACTGACCGAAAAAGAGCCAGGCAACCACACCGTGGGCGAAGAACCAGCCCTTGTGGTCGTCGTCAACGTTGCCAAAGGTCAGGCGGTCCAGCTGTTGACCGTCGCCGCCCCCGCATATGTGTAACGGCAAGAGGATTGGCCACGTCAGACAACACCCCGCCAGACAGAGGTTACGCACGACCCTGAGGAAACGCAGAAACAGAAACCCATCGACAGACGAATGATTCAGTACGTAAGTGTCAGGCAGGCGCCAGAATGCCTTGAACCAGGTAAACCACGTGGTGGGTAACGAAGGGGACCGCTCGCTGAGTACGGTCAGTTCCAACACCGGGGGGAGAGCACGGACTGGCAGATGACGTACTACTGGTGCAGACTCGAGAGGAATGTGCGCGGCGCATAAACGCGAGGGCACTTCCGGCGCAAGACCAGGAAAATGAGCAGGCACACGCCGACGTAGATGGAGACGGGGATCAGGGTGGTGAAGAGGGCGGAGATGGAAGCCGAATTCGAGCCTGAACTGATGCCGGTGACGGTCGCAGACGACGAGTTGTCGCGCGAGCTGCCGATTCGCGGATCATCGCTCTCGTTCTTCACGAGCGTCAGCCTTGCCGGTATTCCATGGTGCAACATGGGGTCCTTACCACCGGGTCACTTCGAGCAAACAAGTTGGCGCCATCCATGAGAGCGTCGCACGCATTGGGTCCACGGGTAATGCTGAGAGCGGGAGGAAGCCGACACTGAGGCTGTTCAACGTTGCGGATTTGAATGCGGAGGGACAGGAGACACGATAAGCCTCCCGCCTTACCGAGATTTTGCGCCCCAGAATTGCGCTCCAATCACGAAGTAGGGCCGCGGATCGCTGGGCGCTGGTTCGGGGCGTCCGTGGCCCATCCACACTTTACCTGCACGTTGACGACTCAATCGGCCGATGATTTGACTCGTCGGAAAGCGCCATGGCGCCGACCCGAGGCCTCGTTAGGCATCGGCACTCCCGACTGTGTGGCGATCCAGACTCCAGTTCGCGGCTGCGCCACACCAGCCTTCCCTTCAGCCCTCTGCCTCGTCGGCCTAACGGAAACCACTCCGAGTTTGCGCAGCTTGAACTAAATTCACTGTGAAAGGGGGGCATCTTCGCAGCAAAGGGGAGAGACGACAACGTTTTGCTTTTTTTCAACTTGGCATTCTTAGCGATATATTGAATGGCAGATCCCTTCTGCGACCAGCAAATGGTGACCACGTGGAAGGGATCCGCCGCCTCGCGCCGCCCGTCCAGGAGATCTGCAGAGACCCGCCCGAGCACCACTTAGCGAATGCGGAAGGAGTAACCAAGTGTGTCAACGCTTTTACGAAACCCTCTTGCGTCTGCATGGCTGCGCTGGACTCTACGCACCGTTGCACCGTTGAAACGGCGTTCAGGTACGTCATTTTAGGTTTCTTTAGTTGACACGCATGAACGCATCTATTGCAGACTCTACGTGCACGCCGATATCAGCTTCTCGGTATTTGGGACTTCACTGCGGAGCTGAGCTGGGTCTCGCTGGCTTCCCCGGCACGTAAGAAATTTCTCACAGCATCAGCTCGGGGTTTCCCAATCACTCGGTTTTGACACCTGCCGCCTGTAGATCCGTCCGGATCCCTTCCGGTCCCTGCGGAGTGCCTTTGCAGCCTGTCTCACTTCAGCTGAACTTGACAGCCTCTGAGCAACTGTTGCCCCGTGCATCGCTAGCAGAACCGATCCACAGGCTCTACCTCGGGTGAAAATCACAGAGGGGACCCGGCCGGTTGGCAACTCTGTCGGGGCTGTCCGACAGATATTGATTTACAGATTCCACTCCGTGTGAGCGGTGGAAAATATTGGGAACGACCAAACAACATCTCTCTGCATGCTGCGAATCCATCAATTGGCATTGGTAGTATACTTTCAGGAGCCACTCGATCCCCTGCATCGGTTCCCGACGCCACGGACCCGGCTGGGTCGGACAAGGGTTGTCGCGAATTGCGCACACGCAAGAAACTGACTCGTCGCTCACTCAAGCGCCGCACCGCCGGCGAGGAAGTCGAACTTGCCAAGCGGAACCCCTTTCATCCTGCAGAGCGCGTACGCCGTCGTGTTGTGGAACCAGAAGTTCGGGAGCCCGAATTGGTTCAGGAACTTGATGGCATCGTCGAACGTGGCCTCGAAGCCCTCTCCCACCTTGCCTGTAATTCACACGGACCGGATTTAGCGATTTCCCTTTTACCACCACCACTACTACGACATGACGTCAATTGTCCTCCTCACCTGAAGTCCAAAGATGGCAAGGCATGGTCTCGTGGCCGTCGACGTCCTCCTTCTTGACCGCCTCCAGCCGCCGGATGTCCTTCTGCAGCGCGGCCGCGAGCCCGGCGAGGCTGCTCTCGTCGTCCAGCAGGGTGGTGGACGGCACCCAGCCCCAGGAGTCGGTCACGGTGCTGCTCCTCGACAGCACGCAGGCGGCGCGGATCTGGAAGACGAACGGGTTCATGTCGGGCGCCAGGCGCGCCTCGAGGATCTCCGACTCGGACTTTCCGTTCTCCTTGCACCACGCTTCCGTCTGGATTTTTTCTCCCCCCCCCGGTTAGACTACTGGATTACTGTCGCAGCCAATGAAACGTCTTCGACGACGGAAGGACAAGGGGTGTCCTCTTACCTTCTGGACAAGCGCATGGGTGTTCTTGAGTCCGCGGATCAAGACCGGGATGGTGACATCGTACAGAGAGACGGTCATGTTTGCGGTTGGTCTGAATCGTTGGCGGAGTGAGAGAGGGTGGAGACTGTAAGATGCGGAGTCGAGGGCATTAATATAGACAATTGTGACTCGAAACCCTCCGCGCAGTACCCCACCTATTCGGACGATTTAGCGGCGCCGCCTTAACAGCCATGTCATCAATGCAATAAGCTGAGCGTCGGTGATATCGTCCGACGCGCCAATTACCAACCAATGGGCTCGTCACCAACCAACGCACTTTGCAGCCGCTCGGACTTACACGTTTCACGTAACGCTACATGCCAGAAATGCCCACGAAAGCAAACGTCGACAGCAATCATGGAGGCTGGGGCGACTGCGGGCCGCTGCGAGCTTATTGTGGAGCACGGAAACTTTGCCGGAGGGTTACCGTTTTCGTACTTTGCTGCCTGGATGTGTGCAGCACTTCGCGCCTGCTTACTGGACCTACATCACCGTGGGGTTCCCGAAGGAACACTAGATCCTGCGACAGGATAAACGCAGCCTAGGACTCCGCGTCGAAGTAAGCTTACGCCAAGATGTAGATCTGACAATAGAAACGATTGAGTCTATTGTCTACTCTAATTTTTTATTTTTTTTGTTTTGTTAAGAACCGAGAGAGACTTCTGTTTGACGGTGATTGAATACTCAATTTCATGTAATAATCTGTGATGCCTCGCCGAAAACAATAGGTGTACCGACTGTGGCTGATCCTTATCGTCGGATAGGTATAACGAGATCTATACACCGATCTAAGGAAACTTATTTCTCGTTTAGAAGTTTACGTTTGAAAAAGCAAAGAGAAAAAAAGAAAAAAAAAGAAAAAAAAGAAAAAAAAAGAATATAATAAATAATACCGGTATTACTATATAAGGGTCGATAGTAGATTACTTTAGTATAATATATATATTATAATTATATTCTACGTTATATATTTATACTATAGGTCTTTAGTACTATACCTTATATATTTATAAAATTTAATATAACGTACCGTTACGGTATTACTAATTCTAATATAAATAGTAATCTAATATAATATCTAGTAGTAAATTTCTTTTAAAACTATATAACGTCTATATAGATTTAGTAAATATTATAAAAATTACGTTAGATATCTAATTAGAAAAGATTTCGATAAAAGCTAGAATTTTTTTTATTAGCGTATACTAAAGTACTAATAAAATATAGATAATTATATAGAAATATATAGAAAGTATACCCCGTACGTAAGTCCTTATAATTATATACGTTTTAATACGTAAAGCTAAAACTATCTATATATTTAGCTATA